>ML781387.1:88838-98882 GCA_009831015.1 Picea engelmannii | reverse complement strand
ACTTCCATCTTCCATCCCTATCCTTCCTCTGCTGGACTATCTTGGAGTGTCAACTATATTGACCTAACTCCAAATAGAACCCGTAAGAGGAAGTGTCAACTCTCTTGACCAAGCTTCCATTGCAGGAAACTGACAGTCATCATCACACGTCTAGGGGAGCGTGAGCTAACATCATCCTCCCATGACTCCAGGTTTCAGAGGATACACGATGGGAAATGCCTCCACCCCTCTTAATAGGACTAGGGTCCACACCCTACCATGGAATATACAGTGGCAGTATGTTGTTGGGGGTTTTGTCATCGTATATTTAGTTTTAGGTAGTCTCACCACCTGAAAAAAATAAAAACAAAAACCCGCACTAGCCCATATATCATAGCAATGCATTCGAACCAACATAATTTCACATATAAAGATTCATACCATATGGTTTCTCGGTCGATGTTCATGACATCAACTTTTATTATCATTATCCTTTGGCTATTTCATAGCCCATTGACCTGCAAATTAGTCTATAACACAAACTCATACACATCTATGCATTATCATCATGTAAATACATTCAACCATAATCTCAATTTAGTATCCATGTACCAACAACTTTAAATTTCAAAATTTTCAAGTTTGAAATAGATCGCAGAATATCCCCGTAATTCAATAACGTTAAACATTCATAGAATTGACATTCACATAATAGATTGCATAATATTCATCATCATTCAAATAATGTTAAACATTCATAGAATTGTCATTCACATAGGTTCATACATCTTAAAAGTTCAAGTGTATCATTAATAGTTTCACATTGAATAGAAAATAAAGATGATTAGGCCTTAAGTAATTCTAGTGGTCTAAGTCAAAAGGTGGCATTACATACACCCACCCTTAAAGACAAAACTTCTTCCTGAAGTTATGGTCATTTTCAATATAAAGAAAAATTCATGACACAACTTATGTGTGTCTTCTAGGATAGCAAACCCTATTCTATATTGGTCCCATTTTACCTTCACCGATTAAAACATGTTGAGGCTATTAATATATTAATTACAACTACCCCTATTTAGTAAACACCTTACCGTGTCTCGACTCTATTTTATTGTCACTTTTGATTTAATTAATGATAAGACACACTTTCTCTATAGATTTATTCTTCTTAAGTTCCATATATGACCCCCATATATAAAGTATAGTCTATTTGTTTGTTCACTAGCTAGAACGTTAGCTCATCATCAATTCTCTAGTTAAGTGAATCTTATATTGAGTTCGATATAAACTTTCGTAAGTCATACATACAATCCCACCCAGGGTAATCTTGATAATGATAAACAATCATTTTTTACTTTGATCAATACCATATGTAAAGCCTGGTTAATTTTCAAAACTCAAAATAAATAAAAGTCTTCTAAAATCTTCTATTGAATTTAGTTTATAACTTCTTTCATTTTTTTTTTCCTTATATCAGAAATAAATAACATTAGCATATTGATGATAACAACATAATGAGAACAATGACAATATCATAATAACAACAACATAGCATCATATTAATGATAACAACATAATAATATCAACAATATAATGAAAACGTCCCCGAGGTGTAGGACAGTCGGTGACAAAGTGTGTTGTTAAGCCACTCCGTGATGTTAAAGTCACCGGTTCGAAACCTGCGGGGAAAAAAAATCCAACCATGTTAAGGGTTGGTGTGGCTCAGGCCGGGTGCGATCCCCGGGTGATTTTGACGGCTTAGATGCCCCTGAGTCGCGGTTTCTCAAGCCACAGGTTAATCACGTAGCCAACAGGTTCCGCACAAATTAACAAACAAAAAAACAATATAATGAAAACAACATTATAATACATACCTCCACCTTCAGGTTGGTTATCTAGTCCCTTTTTCTGTATGATCATGTTCTTGTTCTTACCCAGACTAAATATTAACCTCCCAGCCAACTAGGAACAACCTATTTGGCTCCCTAGACCCAAGATTCCTTGCGGTTTCCTTGTCCTCGAGCCCAAAATTCCCAGCAACACCAGTGCCCTGTGAGAGCTTCCCAAAAACAATTCTTCCAATTTCCTCCTCATACTCCTTCAGAAATTCTCAAACCAAAATAAAAATGATATCCTCTTCCAAGTGCTCCCCTCCTCTCTTATCCTCCTCTCTCAAGTCCCCCTCATTAATCCCCCAACAACCTTATCCTCCCATTAATTCCAAAACAACCTTATCCCCCCATTAATTACTTCACCCACTTTTAATAATAAAATAATAAAACACTCATTTACTATATTAATTAAATTCAAATTAAAAAAAAATAGGATAAAAATTAATCAATTTGGGTTGTTAGACTTAGGACCTGATTAGCCTTAAAATGAATGATGGTATGAGTAAAGTTTAATAACTAATTTTCCCTTAAAAGCTGTCTCCAAGCCTAGTGAATTTAAAACCTATGTATAAGTAGAACTTGTGAAAAAACAAAATGGACATTTAACGAGGGGGTAGATAAAATTCAAACATTAATAATTAAAGTAAAATTTTAATGAAGGATTAAATTATTAAAAAGGTAAATTGTTGTTTATGTCTAAACTTGTTAATTCTGAACTTAGATAAAAAGGGTGTAACATCCTGACCCTCCAAAGACTGGGTAATGCTACCAACACAACCTTAACTTAGCCTTTAAAGCTCTGATACCATATTTTAACATCCCCGGCCATCAACCCCATTGTCGGACAATGCTACTATGAGAAACATACACTTATATATAATATGCATTAAATCAAATTAACACATTTAACATGGAGTTTCTACTGCAATTCAGACTTAAATAGAATTAACAACAATTCACACTTGCAACAGAATACATGATAAAATTTCCAAAACACAGACATGCATCACATATAAATTAAGTACATAATTAATACTTATCTTTTAAACTAGCGTAACATGACCAACTGCGTGTAGACCTTCCATGAACCTCCTAGCCATAGACCATGCTGCTCATTAGTCTCAGCAGTAGGTCACCCACGAGCTGGGACTAAGCTCCACCGGGAAAGGGAATCCTAGACTAGGAAAGATCAACAAAAGACACAGTTTATGAGGAAGGATTCTCTCCCAGGACCCACTTATGGCCATTGATCAAAGACTCTCATTCCCCACATGTCTGTCCCAGCCTAGGAGTATACACCTTCACTGTCACCAAGACAGTCCTTCGACTGCTAAACCTCCCTTTCCTTGGGCTTCAGCAACAGGCCGGACCGGAATTCTCCAAGCTCTGTGGCAACTACAGGACCCCTTCCAGGAGTTCTCACTTCCTCCACGCACTCTCTCACTTGGAGAGAGTCTCTCACAGGCCTGACAACTTGCTTCTTCAACCACAACCACCTCTCTCACCTGGAGAGACTGTTGCACACAGGCCTGACAACCTGCTTCTTCAGCTCCATTCCAACACATGGAGAACAACAACAAGACTCAGCAAGGAACGGATGACAGTATCCAATCTCACTCAGCCAAGGGACTGCATGGCTACAACAACCCACAGTTATAAAACACATGGCATAGACAATTACGGTATGTTCAGGTTTCACAAATGACAGCAACCCAAACAGTTAATCACGAACTCTGATTTGCAGTGTGGATAAACCCAGGTTCACAAGACACACAAGTCATCTTTTTTCCCTTCCCTCTAGTTTCTCAGATGTGCCAGGTTATGTCGAGGGTAGATGCAGAGACAAATGGTTCAGATGCCCCCGATCCCAACGAACTTAGGTGGAGGGTAACATAATGGGAATAAAACCCCCAACACGACTGACTTCTGCATATTTAACTGCATGTGCCCAGGTCGACACTTGTCTTCATGGAGCTGCATGCACTACATCTGCATTTGTTCCCCTTTGCTAGGAACTTAGGACAACAATTGGTCAATTGACCACCTTAGCCTTTAGGAAATAATAATAAATTAGTATCCCCTTTAGAGGTAATCCCCCTAGCTTAGCCCCTAGGCCCACACACTTAGCCTCCTCCCTTACCCAAACTTGTGGAATCTTAGTCCCCCATCACTCTTTCTTTGTGGTCAGTCTGCACTCAATGGTGTTTATATTTTATTAATGATCTGGGCATAATTACATATACAAAAATCAAGCTCCTAACCTTTAACACCTAGGCTCTCCGGCCTAAATAACACACAAGCCCACCAGCTTATCAACACTTGGCTCACCAACCTACAAAACTTGTTTACAATTCATATTTACAACTGGGTTTCTACCGGGGGATATTACAATCCCCTCCCCTTATTTTTGCACTGTCCTCAGTGCAACTCTTTACACAACATCAACAATATTTCCAAAATCTTCAAAAAGATGTGGGTATTCTACCCGCATAGCATCCTCATGCTCCCATGTCACATCCTCAGGATCGTACCGGGTCCACTGGACCTTTAAAATCCCTATGGCTCGATTCCATAGTTGTTTTCTCTTCCGGTCCAATATGCGCACCAAATGCACTTGCAAGACACCTTCTTGCTCCACCTGAATCACATTCCAATCAATTACATGATTAGCATCAGGTATATATATTTCTTAAGCAATGAAATATGAAACACATTATGTACAGTCATGGATGCAGGTAATGAAAGCATATATGCAATGTATATATATGTATATATAGAAAATTTTAATAACATTATAACCTATATACAACATACAAAACATACAATAAATCGATAATTGTACTTATCTTTTGATTGAGAAGATTTCCATATCAACATGGTCTAGGCCAAGGTACCAAACCTCAACAACATTCCAACCAACCAAACCTTAGCAACACTCCAATCAAGGGTCTCTCCTTCCCCACATGCTTGTCCCACCCCAGGAGTGTACACCTTCACTATCACACAGTCCATTGGCTATTACACCTCCCTTTCCTTGGGCTTCAACAATAGGCCAGACCGGAAGTCTTAGAGCATTGTGGCTCGAGGAGTTCCAATTTCCCTCAAAGGTCTCCAATCAACATATTCCTGAGATACTCTTTGTATTCAACATTCTAACTTTTATCAACATCATCTCATATGCATCACCCACATGCAGTTATCATGAAAGAACATAAAATAATTCATTTAAGAGCTCTAATTAATTCGAAAGGGAATTCAAATTTTATCCCCAAAACATGAAATTCTATTTCATGATTCATCTTGGTTGTTGCCATATTATGAATGCAACCATCCTTTTGGTTTTCCATAGGCACCAAATTTCATATCATTTTCCTGTAAGGATTCATTTTTCATACTTCCAACAATTGTCATTATTTCGTGTACATCATAATTCAACATGTACAACACCTTATGCAATGATCTTAGAATTGCCTGCACCTAGCAATTCAATCAAAATTACCAAACAATTTAACCAAATAGAACGACTCATCATTCTATGCATATGCATGTTCATAATTAATAACAATAAGTTTATTATTTCAATTTTCTGAACACAAAATTTTATGTAGTCTCTATTCCTATGACTACCTGGCTTGCAACTTTCCTGTTGCAATGTTTAATAGTTCTTGAAATGTTCTCAACTTCATGATTTAGCAACATTTCAGCCATTAGTATAATTATTTCCATGCCAAAAATGTATATACATGCACTCACAAAATGGATTCAACAAAGTGCATTTAAGTATACAATTTCATCATGTATGAGTGCAACTCTACCCCTTGCTAGACATGAGTACAATTCTCAATGCCTATTTATTCAGTGCACCCTTGTATTGATTTACATAATGCTCTTTATCTCAATCATGTATCTCACCATCCATGAGTTGAAATTTTGGCCAATGTGTTGACACATCCTCCACACACTTCCTATTGTCTTCCCAATTAATTGGATTCCTTCCTTTTCGACCCGAACACTACACCAAGAATATAATTTTGTGGTGTTCATTAGTGTTAGAAAAAAGGTTGCAGTCCAATTTTTATTTAAAGGTAGGAAGATTTTAGTACCTGTGTGGTTCATAACCTTTCCATATTCATACCTTGCCATATCCAACCAGGTCTTGGTCTCATACATGACTAGCTTACTAGAATTCATTCCTATAACAAGTTCTTATCTTTAATTATTTGGTTATTACCCCATAACCAAATTAACATGAAATTCTATTGTGTCAGTCTGTGCATTCAAAAGCTAAAAATATTTGAATTAATATAGGCCTCCATCCTTTACCACATCCAATGGTATGCATTCAATAATATAATCATGTGATTTTATATAAAAACTCTAGCTAAGGAAATTATTACCTAAATTTCCTTTCAACAATTATGCAAAAAGAGTAATATAACTCATACTTGCATGACTGCCATTAATAAATTTTATACTACCTGAAGGTCTGTTAGAAGTAGAAGATTCCATGCTTCTTTTATCAAACTTATAACCATCACTTCATCTCTCTATTGCTTCCCTCCTTATGTAGCAACATCACCAACAACACTTGAAAACATGCAAGCATTCTTTCCTCTGGTTGACCCAACAAGACATAACATACTTGCTTCCACATAAATTGCAACAAATTCTTTCTCCCTATAAAACTTTTTCTTATTGATCCTAGAAGTATTCAATTCTTCCCAAATTCCTGAATCTTCTTGTGCTCTCATTGTAGTCACTGTACACGACTATTTTTGTCCTAAGCACTTTCTAGCCAAATCACTCTTGGTTGCCTTTGCATTTATAGTCCCAAACCAAGTTGATATTAACCTTCATCTTTCGTTAATTTCCTGGGTCCAACTAACCCAATATCGTAATTGGATGAATCAAATTCCACACCAAGTTGTTTTATAGACTCTGGATTCTTCAACATCCAATTACTCAACATGAATGAACTTATTTTACCTTACCATCATAGATTCAAGTGATACCTCCAACTTCTTGGGTTGTCACTCATGGATCTATAGGTATTCATTGTTATATAAGGAGTATGTCTCCTGAATTAACCTGGTTATGATCCCATAACAAATCATAGCCTAAAATGAAACCAACATTTTATCCAAGTGCATTCTAGCATCAACAACACTTACACACTCTAGGCCTTCGGACATTACATATCAATTTAAATACTGAAAATTAACTGAGGGAATCCTTACCTCGATCCCCTTCAACATGTATGCATCAACGAAAACTAAATGCATACCTTCCTAGTTGTTACCAGCCTACTTGTTGTTGTCTGACCAACTGATATTTGTAGAAGCTCACAGAATTCCCCCTTCATCATTTTGATCACCATTCCTACCATCCGCATGGGTCTTCACCTCGATAGAAATTATAAGAAACAACAACATCCACATAATACATAATCCATCCTTTTGTCATATTCAAACATTATTTCATAATAACAGACTATTCTAAGTTCACCAACATGTTATATGCATATCCAAGCATGTACATATGCAAAATTACACATCGATATTGATGCAGACCCCCCGCTTGATCTCCTTGGGGCTGCATGAACTCCAGGTCTAGGATCTTTCTTCCTTCTGAGTCAAATCGACCCTTCAAGCTCCTTATTAAACACAAAACAATTATACATAGGCCCCCTTTTTCCTTTAGGCACAAGTCCTGACAGACCCGCGAGCTATTCCTGCACGCTTCTAAAACTCCAAGTTTCAGGCGCTAGCCCCTTTTTCATTAGCCCTTTACTTCTTAATACCATGGGATATGACCTCATGGAAAGCTGTGATTGCGAGCATGGGCAAGAGTGGTTTTAGACCAACCCGCTTTTCACCCCACAATTCACCTCCAGCTACCACATATGCCTTTGGCGATACTATGGTATAAATTACAGACCCCTCTCAGATTTTTAACATCCGAGAAAGTTTTGGCCTCGTAATCCAGATCGTCCGTTGATCTCTCTCTTTCGACGATGATACATGATCAATGACTATTATCTATCCTCCTTTCCTGTCTTTCACTCTCCTTCTCAGACCTCCATGATATGTCGCCACGTAGCTCCCTTCCAAACCAACGGCTACGATTGATTCTGTCTTTCCATTCTTCGGGCATTTCAAATATCAACTCTCACTCCCTCCTCAGTAGATATCTTTCGAAGTGGAAGATCGGCTAAAACCTATCACTACAGATGTGAGGCTACAATTTCCTCCATGAATCTGGCCTTCAGAAGTTTCAGTTCTCAACCTCTCGTTTCTTCCAAAGAGATTTATCCAAAATGGTAGATCGTCTGTCACGCGTCCTTCTAAATTGGCAGCTCTGCTCCCACTTCGGGACTTTACTCTTTTCAACCAGATCAACAGTCCTTTAGCTCTCTTCTCGATCAACAATCGAGATCTCCTTGGGGACTTCAGCACTTTCACCCTCTGCTTTCTTATGGAGTGCTCCATAGTCGGAGTTTCATATTTGGCACCATGAATCCACTTTTAGATCGACGATTGTCCAACAGAGCGAGTCTCCATCTTCCACGTGTCTCCTTGCAGATCAACAATCCACGTTCCTTCCTTTGGATCAATGTGCCTTAGACGTTTCGGGCTTCGGTACTTCAGAACATTCCAAAACAAAACTTCACAAAAACCCCGAAGTACGATTCTCCGAAGTTCACGATCTGGTTACACATGTCCAACCCAGATCAATGGCTCCCAGCTGCTTTGGCTATTCGGGCTTCAAAGATTTCAAACTTTCATCCTTCGCGTTCTCTTGGAATTTTTTCACTTGAAGTTCACGATCTTTTGACATGTACCCTCCTGCACAATCAACGATCATAAGTGGCTTCGACACTTCGAGCTTCGACGATTTTGTATATTCCCCAACCAAAATTTTCCGAAGTGTTTCGCTCCAGAGTTATGGATCTTTCGCCACATTTCATCCTTGACGATGAATGGTCCCAAATCACTTCCGGACTTTGACAACTCCACTCTTCTACACACACAAGGGTTAAGTCTCATGTTCTTACCTCTGGATCCAATGATTTTTTATTCTTCGCGCTCAGAACCAATGGATGGGATCTGTTCCTCTCCTTTGCGCTTCCTTTTTTCTTCTGGACATTGATATAATGGTCCAGGCTCCTCCTTAGAGGTGACCTTGGGCGGTGACCTCATGAAAACATGCGATTGTGGGCATACTCAAAGGTGGTTTGAGACCAAACTACATTTCATCCTGCAATTCACCTTGAGCCTACACGTGTCCTTTCTCCAAAACCGTGGTTTGGATTGTGGCCCGCCCTTGACTTCATAAAGCTCGAGCACCTTCTATCCCCGCAATGCGAGGTGACCATCGATCTCACGATCTTGATGATGCTTCTAAATGGACGACTGAGATCTACGTCCAATAGTTTAGATATCTTCTGACTTAGAAGATTTTCTAAGTATTCAAAGGATTCGACCTTTGCTCCTCTTTCAAGTCTGTCTATCGGGTCGCGTCTTCGCTCACGTAAGTGTTATCTCTTCTTAGTTTTAGGACTTAAAATGAGTTTGTCTCCCACACACTCCTTGCGTTATATCTTCTAAGATTTTCTAGTTACTCAGTCTTCTAAGTTTCTCGACCCTTCTGTTTCCTTTCAAAGGAAAACTTCATGCCATCCTAGCAACCTTCTGCTCAAAGCACACCTTGCTGAGATTTTTCTATAGAGTGTTCAACAGCTCTATGAGTATCTTCCTCTGATACTCTTGTCCCCAAAATCGACAAAAGGTTCTCTCTGTGCACACTTGCACTCACTCGATGCCCTCCTGGAAGAGCCCTACAGAGTTCTTAGTGACTCTATCTCTCTGAACTCAGTACAGATTTCATCCTGTGCACTCCTTGCACTCACAACTCACATGAGAGAAACAATTGAAACTTATTTGTTACCTCACTAGTTCACACATTACTCTGCGGTCCAACACCACTTCTTTCATGGTTTTATGATACTGTGCAAGATACCAGATATATAAAATGTGCAGAACAGAAACGAAATGCTAGAAATAACAGAATAACAGTGAAATATCCAGCATAATCTTCACAATACACAGTAATGATATACGAAATAGCAACAGAAATAGCACTTGAACAGGAATAGCACTTGATTCAGATA
>ML781387.1:40787-57143 GCA_009831015.1 Picea engelmannii | reverse complement strand
ATGTCACAATGTGATGAACATACCCTTTCATCGAATATGATGAGCATTTCCTTACAATCACAATGTGATGAGCATATCCATATTGTTGCAATGTGACGAACTTAGCCTCATCGTCACAATGTGATGAACAATGCATCGTCATCACAATGTGATGCAAATATTTTGATGTTGTAATGTGAGAAACATTTCAAAATATCACAATCTGTCAAACATAACCCATTGTCGCAATGTGATGTATGTAAGCTAATGTCGCATTGTGACAAACATAGCCCAATATTGCAAAGAGATGACCATTTCCCAATGTTGCAATGTAACCAACAAAACCCAATTGCAAAATGTGACAAACCTATTCCAACGTAATAATGTGTTATTATTATTATTGTATTAATACTTTAATTTATACAACCTGAGTGAACTTAGAGGTTGAGAACATTTGTTTCCTCTGTGGAGGTCATAGGTTCAAATCCAAAGGCGGATAAGGCATTTATATATATTTGTATTGTTTAGTAGTGAAATCCCTGTATGGAGGGGGTCCCTTGTCCCACAAACAAGGGGGTCTCATACACCAATTTGGCTGCATGGAAGGGGTCCATCGTCTCAAAAACAAGGGAGACTCATACACCAACAAGGAGTCTCTCTTTATCGTGACCTTAAAAAAATATTTTTATTATTATAATAGTTACTTTATTACATTAATACTTTTATATTGTATTTTTAATATATTATTTTCTTAGTGTATTATTACTTTATTAATGTATTAATTTAATTCATCTCAATCTTAAAACTTTAACAATGTATTAATTAATTAAGTAGTACTTTAAAAATATTGTAATAACTTTAATTTTTACATGAATATATTAATTCATCAATTCATTAATAATGTATTTATTTATTTATACATTAATTAATAATACATTAATACTTTAAACAATTAATGTATTTATTTATTTACACATTAAATAATACACTAGACTATAATGTATTAGTTAATTATTACATTAATGTTTTATCACATAAACTTTAATACTTTAATAATTATTGTATTTATTTATTTACACATTAAATAATACACTAGACTATAATGTATTAGTTAATTATTAGATTATAAGTTTATTAATATATTACTTTATTAATATTTGTGTATTAATATATTAAAATTTTATGTATTTTTTTATTAATATTTATATTTTGATGTATTAATGTAAATTATTACTTAATATTAATATTTTTATATTAATATTCATAATTTAATGTATTAATGTAAACTAATACTTTAATGTATACATTATTACATTATTGTAATGTATCAATTAATAAATCAATGCATACTTGAAAGTAGTAATACATTATTAGTGTATTAATAGTTTAATTTGTTACATTTTACATTAATGTATAAATCCTTTAATATATTATTAATGTGTTACTTCATTAGTGTATTAAAACTTTGGTAATGTATTATTTAATATTGTAATAATGTATTAATTAATTAATACATTACATTATTAGTGTTTTAATCAATTAATACTTTATATTATACATTAATGTAAATTAATACTTTAATTTAGATATAACATTTATACATTTTTAATATATATTACATTAATGCATTATATTAATCCATTATTATCATTGTTAATTACATTAATGTAATAATTAATTAATATATTAATTAGGTATTAATATATTAATGGTCTTCCCCAATGTATGTCGGTCGTCAACTAGCAGCAACCACTTTATAAAAGTGGTTGATATACGCCGATCGGCACCATTTTCATTTTTCCAAACTAATGGCGCTGATCGACGTATATCAACCACTTTTATAAAGTGGTTGTTGCTAGTGAATATTTTATTTTGAAAATATTGTATAATCAAACAATAAATATCATAATAGAACAATATAGACAAATTCAAGAGTAGATATTGTTTCTTCACACATGAGAAATTAACTCTATTGACTCATCTATTTAATCAATGTAATAATATCATTTTGGGTTTTTCAAAGTAGGGGTCGTTGGCGCTAACCTTCTACAGATCTAGCTTGTTTGTCCTGAGGCTAATAGAGAGATTTTGTCTCATACCCGAGTGTTGAATGGTAGGGTTTCGCAGTTTAATGGTCATGGAGGGTCTAGGTCTTCTTCTTTCAGAGGTGGAGGTGTTGGGAGGAACATGTCCATAGGCGTCTCTACAAAGAAAAATCGACATGGAAAATGTTGGAAGGTCTACTAGGAGAAACCTAGCCTATGTTTGGGGAAGGATCTAACATTGGATAGAGTTACCAGTGTGGCCTCTAAGGCACTGGTAGGAAAGTTCTACTATATCAAGATGTGGAAGGCCCATATTTCCCATTGGATTCAAGAATATTGGAAACCCTTAGTGGGTTATTTCCCAAGGTATAGTCTACTCTCAAATCATTGGCTTGTCTTCCATTTCCTAGCGGAAGAAGACCTGCAAAAAAATACTAGTTTGTCCATGGATCTTGAGCCGAGCTGTCCTCATGATCAAATGTTGGTGATCAGGCTTCAACCCTCTCATGGACACATTCTCGAGTAGATTCTTATATATTCTCCTTCATGATTTCTCATTAGAACTTTGGTCGGTGCATATTTTCATAGACATTGCAAATTCGGTTGGAAGATTTGTGTATTTTGAGGAGAAGTCCTTAAGGTGGAATAATAAGAGGCTACCCCGGGTACTAGTAGAAATGGATCTGGAGCTGGTTTTTCCTAACAAGATCGAAATATCTTTGGGAGACTCCTCCTTTATGGATTCTTTGGACTATTGGCGAGAACCCTTTTGTTGTCACTCTTGCTGGCAGACAGGTCACCTAAAAGATAAGCACCCCACTGAGAAGAAGCCTTTGGATGCTTCGACCTGCATGGAGGACTCTCCTAGGGTTTTAGGTCGTCATTCCATCCTTGATCCTCATGTTGTTACTTTCTAGCATGACTCTTTTCTAGGTAAGATGTCTACATTTTATCCTTCCTTTTTTAACACTCTATCTACAGATGACAGGAGATCCCTCATTTATCATGAAGATTGGCTTGTAGATATTTTTGGGGGTTTTGGGACTTAGTACTAAATARATTCAAGAAGGATCCCACAAGGAAGGGACTRTSTTTAAAAGGGTTGGAAGCTCAMRTTCAAKCCGRAACAGATTTCATCAACCAAGTCTCTCATGTTGTTTGTTYRATTGGGATGGAA
This sequence comes from Picea engelmannii, assembly GCA_009831015.1. Classification (NCBI taxonomy): domain Eukaryota; kingdom Viridiplantae; phylum Streptophyta; class Pinopsida; order Pinales; family Pinaceae; genus Picea; species Picea engelmannii. Next base: position 53,942 of record ML781387.1, on the reverse strand, counting down.
GTTCTTGGTTCCACTGTTGAGAAMACACTTCCCTCCCCCTAAACYCATTTGTTCATGGATAAGGGGCTCRATATTATTGKCCTCGGGRAAGAATCCACTCAACCATTGTTGTCGAAAGTTGACCCATTACATAGGAATAATCATTGCTCCCTTGAGATAACGAAGGATTTAACAGGATCCATTAGACATGTCCCCACTTATAAAGAGGTCCTCTCAGTCACCCCTTTAATGGAATCTAACAAGTTACAATCTCCTCCTGGCCTTGTTGATAGAGCTAATGTCATAGTGAAAAAAAATATAGGAAAAAGAGATGTCAAAATTGGGAAAGGGGCAATAGATGGAGGTCTCGCACCTTTTATCCCTCCACTATCTAGTGAAATATCCCATCATTTTCCTTTCTCTTCCCATAGGGCCCTTAGAGAAATGAAACCCTCTTCTAGGGTTGTTCCGTGATTATTTTTCTCTCAATTTATGGGGGATTAGTGGCCCTAAATGATCCAGGTGGATATCGGTGGCCACCCACCTTTTCTGACTGGCTCAAAACAATTATCTGACAATTTTGGAAATTTAATATTTTTAGCAGGTTTTAACTTCCAAGACCATTTTGAGGGCCTAAATGAAGGTTTTTTTAGATCGAGGTTCTCAATGATAACCGAAGGCATGATTGAGCCCCCAAAATGAATCTCCTCGATGATACCTTTCCAACGAGCTATCATATGCCTAAAATGGAGATTGTATACAAAAGTTATGACCCCGAGAAGTTGATGTACTAACTTACCCAAACGGGGCCCACATGACTTTTGGAGCTTCATCTCCTAGGGTTAGGTTTTTGGATGTCTAGGGTTTTTGGCATTCCTGTTTATTTTAAAAATTCCTTCAGAGCCTCATTGTAATCATCTTCTTGTGAATTCGAGTAGCCGTCACATCTCTTCTCAGAGATAAGCTACCACCATTCTAGCGAGTCTTTCACTCTGTATTTTTACAGTCTCTGTACATTTATTTCATTAATATAAATCATGTATTATTGTATCTCTGTGTTTATGGTTTCATATTTGATATATTTCTATTATATTATTGAATATTTGTGATATCTCTGTGCATTTCTTTATTATATCTCCGATCTCATTTCGTGCCGAAAATAATCCGGATCACTAACAAACTTTTATCCCTCAAACATCAAATCGCATATGTTCAACCTGATATTATCTTCCTTCAAGAAACCATGGCAGTTAGTGATAAGGAAATTAATTTCTCCTTAAATGTTGTCCTTTTTGGGAATGTGTAGCTATGGATCCAAATGGTCATTCTAGGGGACTACTCTCTAGATGGAACCCTAGAAGTGATGACCTGTGTGCTTTTGCCACCAATGCATGTATCCTTCTTTAGGGTCGGCTGAAAGATGTCACTAAGAAGGTCATAATACTAAATTACTATGGCACATATAAGGATAGAGTGAAATTTTGGAAGCCCTTGTTGGACTGTGGCTTTCTTATGGAAGGGGGATTAATCATTGGTAGCGAATTGAACCTTACAATGACTTCAAGGGATGTATGGGGTGATCATGCTAGGTTGGATCCTTTGTCTACATATTTTCCAACCATGTTCACATCTGTTGGTTTGGTTGTTGTCCCTCCCTGCCCTAATATTCCTACTTGGCAGAATCGTAGGTTGGGCACTACAGGTATTTCAAAATGACTAGATCATTTCCTCATAAATGAAGGGATGTTAGGGAGCTTGGGAAGATGTAGGTCATGGAATTTAAACTCAAAACTCTCATATCATAATCCTATTTGTCTTCAAATTGATGAGTCCTTTGATTAGACCTTCTCGCCCTTCAAATTTAATAAGGCCTAGTTGACTAAACCATATTTCATCACTTTAGTCCGATCAAGCTGGAGTTCTATGGCTCAGTGGGAGAACACTTTAGCAATGAGGTTAATAGTCGAGAAGCTTAAAAAACTCAAAGAAGAAGTGATAAAGTTGTTGACTGAGAAAAATAAGAAAATAAAATATGAAATTTGTTAGATTGACATGAAATTGGGAGAGATCTTTAGAAATTTTCCTTCTCAATTATTCTCTATAACAGATAAAGAACTTATTAGTTCCTTAGAGAAGCGAAAAGTCGATATTTTAAGGTTGGATGAAGAAACATGGAGTCTTATAAGTCAATCCATTTGGCTCCAAAGTGGGGATAATAACACTAAGTATTTTCATAAATTTGCCGAACATAAAAGGTTGACTAATACTATTTGGGTATTAACTGATTTAGAAGGCCACAATTTGACTTCACGGGTTGATCTTAGGTCTGTTTATTTTAAATTTTTCAGGACTATATACAAAGAAGCAGATAAGGAGGATACACTTACTCAATTCAGAGTTATAAAGGATGTGCCTCATATTTTCACAGATGAGGAAAGTGATGAAGTGGGGAAATAGGTTACTCTAGAAGAAGTAGAGGAAACTATTTCAAGAATGCCAAAGGACAAAAGTATTGGTCCTAATGGGTGGACCCAGGAACTATTCAAACATTTATTTGATATTATGGGGAATGAACTCCTGGGGGCTATTGAAGAATCCAAAATATTTAGCAAAGTCATTGGATTATTAAATGCCACCTTTGTGGCCCTTATCCCAAAATATTTGAAGCCTGCCTCCTTTAATGACTTTAGACCCATTGCACTTTGTAATTTTGTATATAAATTCATTTCGAAAATTATTGCCAATAGGTTAAAAGGCAAGTTGGCTTCTAGTATCTCATCGAAGAATTTGGGTTTTTAAAAGACATGTTGATTTTTGATGATGTTGGGCTATCTAAGGAGTGTATGCACACAGTCAAAACTAGGAAAATGAAATCTCTCATTCTAAAGTTGGATCTTAGGAAATCTTATGATAAGGTTAGCTAGCACTACCTTCGAATGATGATGATTCAAATTGGCCTGAAATGGGAGGTGACACAATAGATAATGGGATTTGTTTCTAGTGATAAATACGGAGTATTTGTTAATGGAAATCTGACCGATTTCTTCAAAATTCATAGAGGACTGCGACAAGGCTTCCCCCTCTCACCTTTACTATTCTTGTTGGTGGTGGAAAGTCTCAGTAGAATTTTGAAAAAAGGCTTTTACAGGTGGGGAATTCAAGGGTATCCAGGTTGAAAAAGGTATCATCATCACTCAATTTTTTTTGGATGATGTTTTAATTATTTTCTCTGGTTCTATTGAAGAGTGGATTTCCCTATAAGATCTTCTAACAAGCTTCTTTCAAGCCTCGGGTATGGAAATCAACTGTTAAAAACCATGTTTCCTCTCTCATAATTTAAATGATGATCTACTTAATAGTGTTGGAGTTACTTCACACACACCTAGGATTTATTTTTCCTAAGGTTTTTCCTATGTTTATTAGTCTTTATCCAGTATCCTAAAGTTTAGGGAGAATATTCCTCTAGGAAAATATTCTCTTCGGTTTTCACTTCAGTTTGACTAGTTGAGTGGAGTCTAGATGTTGCATTGGTTTTGTCGCCATGCAACATTGGGATCATCACCAACTAATGCACATTTTCCTTGGGATCATCGCTAGACTAGCACATTACCCTTGATTCCATAATCTCCTCCCCACTTCACTATGTTTCAGTCAGTTAACTGAAGACTGGTATACTAGTTAACTCAGCTAGGTGGCAGTTCACTCTCGTAACTACCTGAGAGACTAGACTAGGTGGCAGTTCACTCCCGTAACTCCTGGTGTGTTTCCATATCACTCTAGAATACCACTATGGTGCTTTGGCTTCACCTCTAGTGTGCATTGGTTGAGCTATACAAAGTATATCATGTGTAAATTATTTATTATTCATACGGTTAATGAGAATTCTTCCATTCTTTCTCTCTTGCTTCTTATTTCTCAATTTCTCTCTGCAAATGTGTGTGGTATTTTATAGCTAGATATATTCTATGCCAGTTCAACACATTTACATGGTATCAAAGCTGACATACTCCTAAGCAAAGATACACCAAATTATTTTTGTAGGTACCAAAGATTGAAGACAACGGAAAAATGGAATTCCCAAAAGAATTCATTCTTACACCTTACAACTTATTTGAATGGAAGGAGAAGATGGTCACGCATATTCAAAAAATAGTATTGTACAGGTTAAAAATGAATACATATACAAAACCAACATCAGGCATAGAAAAATCCAAGTATCTAAATCAAATGGATGAAGCATTCAGAACAATTTGTAGTCTCATTTTTCCCGATATCCTTTTTCACATATCTTCCTGTAAAACACCCAATGAAGCTTGGACCACCATGGAAGGGATCTTTGGAAAACAATATGAGATGAGGGGACACATTCTCAAGGTGTAATTTCTCACATTGGATCCAAAAAGATTCGACAATATCCAAGATTTATTTACAAAATACAAGGATTTACTGTCACAACTCAAAGCTTGCGGGGTTGATAAATCTAAGGAGGAGAAACAAATGGTTCTCACCATTCTCTCCAAACTTGGTCTTGAATTCTCTGTTTTCATATCCACATTTATTTCAGTCAAATTTACCTCTGGAGCCACCTAGAAGATTCCTTCTCTTGAGGAATTTATCGAATCCCTGACACAAGAGAAAACCAAGCTCATCAACATGGGAAAAATCAAAGGTCTAAAGGCGCATGCACTTACTGTGAAATATGGAATCCATCAATATTATAAATCTAAATATAAAGAAGAAAGGAAAGCTCATGCAAATTCAAAGAAGGAAGGGTAGTCAAAACCCTTCACCGATGCCTCCAGATCCAAAGGTGGAAAGGGAAGAAAAGGGCATAAATGCACATACTTCCATAAAGGATTCCATCCAGAATCTGCATGCATGCATAAAAAAATAGATCTAATGACTCAAATACTTCAATAAAACAAACTTGGATATCGCATCCTCGAGGGTGCCAAGAAGAAGAAGCTAGAAGATCAGAATCTGAAGAAAGGCAATTCTAGCCATGCCTTGATTGCCATCAACTCCTCTCTCGATGCTTGGATCGTAGATTCAGGAGCATCACATCACATGGATGCCACAAAAGAATTCTATTATTCATTGTATGCATGGAAATTTCCTCATATTCTGATGGGGGAAAACTCTCCAGTCAAGGTCACCAACAAAGGAAGGATTGAACTCACCAACGGAAGCTTCAAGAATGTGTTGCACATTCCCAAAATTTATGTCAATATTCTCTCTTTGTATCAACTGACGAATTTCGGAACCAGAAAGAAATTCATTTTTACACCTAATCTAGTGGACATCTATGACATGTAAACCAATTTCGGGGTTGCTATCGGTGAGGTAAATCATCAATCTAGATTGTATACATTTTCTGAATTTATTGAACCAGATTCATCTTTACTGCTTACCCATGCTGATGAAAGCAGTAGGATATGACACGAAAGGTTCATGCATTTGAATTTCAGAAACATGCAACAACTTAGAAATCAAATATTGGTTGATGGTCTACCAGACATCCATTTCTCCAAAGGAATCTGTGAGGGACATGTTCTTGGAAAACACCCTCAAGATAAATTCGACAAAGGAAAGACTCAAATAGCTTCCTCTCCTTTAGATATGATCCATAGTGACCTCATGGGACCTTTTTCAAATCCATAAATCAGAAAATCAAGGTATGTTATTGTTTTTGTTGATGATTTCTCACGTTTCACATGGATTTAATTTCTCGGGAAAAAATCAGAGGTCTTTCAACACCTAAAAGTTTTCAAAGCCCCAGTTGAGACGCGGTTAGGAAAGAAAATAAAAGTCCTATGAATTGATAACGAGGGAGAGTATGTCAATCATGAGATCCAAAATATTTTTCATGAGGTAGGGCTTTAGTTGCAGCACACAGTTCCTTATACTCCGCAACAAAATGGAGTTTTTGAGCGGAAAAATAGATCTCTAAAAGAGATGGCATCTTGAATGCTACATGCAAAGTCACTTCCACATATATTATAGTCTGAAGAACTTAATTGTGAAACCTACATCCAAAACATATCTCCCCATAGATATGTCAAGGATAAGACCCCCCTATGAGGTTTGGAGCATCCTCAAACCAAAAGTGACCCTCTTTCCTCTTCTCGATTCACGCGCATGGGCCCAGATTCCCTCTGAAAAGAGGAAGGCACTTGATCCACATAGCACAGGGTTTATATTTGTTGGATACCCTGAGGGTGTGAAGGGATACAGACTTATTGATCTTTCCTCGGACTGGCTCATCATTGAGCGAAGTGTCCAATTCCAGGAAAGTGTCTCACATGTACCTCAACAGTCGCATGCATGCACCTTCATTCTTCCACCTATCCGAGATGATGAGCATGAACATGTCGACTCTTCTTCAGACAAGAGTTCTAATTTTGAGGATTCTGATGATCTAGAGACAGAGTTAGTACATCCAGATGCATATTCATTGCATCCAAATGCAGATGCAGAGCCAGAGAAGAGGCCCAAGAGGGCCCATACTACTCTTCAGGATGAAGGGGATCTTGTTGGTGATCTAGCCAACACTAGGATGACTCGATATGATTTCAAGGAGCCTCCTATTGCAGTCACTTCCAATAAACCATTTCCCTCCAAGCATATTTTCTTGGTTCAGTCTTTAGATCCATAGTCTTATGGCGAGGCTGTTGTAAATCCCTTTTGGGAATATTCCATGCAGGAGGAGTACAACTCCCTCCTCGAGAGCCAGACTTGGGATCTGGTTCCCCTCCCTTCAGGAAGGAAACTTGTCAGGTGAAAATGGGTCTTCAGGACCAGGAGCATAGTGGATGAACATATTAGTAGATACAAAGCCAGGATAATTTCCAAAGGATTTCGACAGGTGCATGGCATTGACTATGATGAGACCTTCAATCTAGCAACGAAGACGAATTCCATACATTTGGCACTTTACATTGTGACAAACAAGGGATGGGAAGTCCATCATATGGACATGAAGAATGCATTTCTTCATGATGATCTCTTTGAGGAGATCTATATGGAGCATCCCCATGGATTTATGTAAGATTCCTCTTTGGTATTTCAACTGAAGAAATATATTTATGGCCTCAAGACAGCTCTGAGGGCATGGTATGCCAAGATGGACTCCTACCTGTTGTCACATTTTTTTTTACATTGTAAATTAGACCTGAATGTCTACATGCTCAGGACGACTGACTCACTTCCACTCTTAGTTCTGTACATTAATGATTTACTGATCACCGGTTTCTCGACTTCAGCGATTGCTACAATCAAGAGGATTCTACATGACAAGTTATTGATGATGGACATGGGTCTACTACAATTCTTCCTTGGAATTGAGATCAGTCAGGATGCATCAGGCATCAAACTATCTCAGATGAAGTATGCACGATATATCCTTGAGATATTTCACATGACAGACTGCAAGTCTGCTCCGACTCCTTTCCTATCAGGACTCAAAATTGAGGTTGTTGGGGACACTCCACTGGTTGACAACACACTGTACATAAAACTAGTGGGGAGCTTGTTGTATCTCATACACTCCATACCAAACCTCTCCTATGTAGTTGATGCAATTTCTAGGTTCATGCAGGAGTTGCATGAGCTACATTGGAAGGTTGCAAAGTGTATCCTTCGATAAGTATAGGGAACCATCACCTTTGGGATTCAATATGAAACAGACTCTACATTAGATCTCATCGGGTTCACTGATTATGATTGGGTTGGCGATAACGCTAATCGCAAGTCCACATATGGTTACTCACTCAGTCTTGGTTTCGGGCCTATTTGTTGGTCAAGCAAGAAGTAGGTTGCTATTTCTCTATATTTAGCAGAGGCATAGTACAGAGGGGTAGTTAACATAACCATTCAGGCTATGTGGCTACAACATTTTTCTCACTAAGTTGGACATTTAGTTTCATTGATTGATCGTCATCTGGTGTGAACACCAGAGAAATTTGAAGTTCTGTAGAGATTCAGTTCAAAGGCAACGGATGAAGCACATAGAGATACAAATGCACTACATTCAGGACTTAGTACACGAGGGGATCATCGACCTACAATTCTGTCCTTCAGCAGAACAAATGACAGGCATCTTCACCAAAACCTTCACTGAGAAGAAGTTCCATTCTCGACAAATTCATCTTGGAGTGAAGGACACAATTGCCTAACAACTATTAGTTCTTCTTTTTACATACATTGTACCTTTAGTGGGAGGTTTTCCCATGAGGTTTTCCCTCATTCCTCACTTTATTTCAATGTATTTTTTGTATTTGGGTACCTAACAAGGCCTCATTATCGAGACCCATTCTTTATTTTCACCATAGTGATGTTCATGGGGGTGTTGGAGTTACTTCACACACACCTAGGATTTATTTTTCCTATGTTTATTAGTCTTTATCCAGTCTACTAAAGTTTAGGGAGAATATTCCTCTAGGAGAATATTCTCTTCAGTTTTCACTTCAGTTTGACTAGTTGAGTGGAGTCTAGATGTCGCATTGGTTTTGTCACCATGCAACATTGGGATCATCACTAGCTAATGCGCATTTTCCTTGGGATCATCACTATACTAGCACATTACCCTTAATTCTATAATCTCCTCCTCACTTCACTTTGTTTCAGTCAGTTAACTGAATACTAGTAGACTAGTTAACTCAGCTAGGTGGCATTTCACTCTCGTAATTGCCCGAGAGACTAGACTAGGTGGCAGTTCACTCCTGTAATTCTTGGTTTGTGTCCAAATCACTCTAGACCACCACTATGGTGCATTGGATTCACCTCCAGTGTGCATTGGTTGAGTTATATAGAGTATATCATGCATAAATTATTTATTATTCATACGGTTAATGAGAATTCTTCCATTATTTATCTCTTGCTTCTTCTTTCTCAATTTCTCTCTACAAATGTGTGTGGTATTTTATATCTATATCTATTATGTGCAAGTTAAACACATTTAAAAATAGAGTAGTAGATATTTTTGGGATGCTTGTTTCTCCTTTGGATCAAAGGATGAAATACCTTGGATTTTTTTTCTGAAGCCGAATGATTATAGAGTAAACGATTGGAATTGGCTACTCCAGAAAGTGGAGAAGAAGATTGGACATTGGACGAGTAGATGGCTCTCCCTGGGTGGTAGACTGGTTCTATTCAACTCTATTTTACAAAACATGTTGGTTTATTGGCTCTTTTTAGAAAAGGTGGCTTTGAATATTATTGATAACATAAGTCAAATATTCTCTAAAAAAACCCATTGGGTTTCATTTATCCATTTGGGATTCGATTACAAGGCCAAAGGATTTGGGAGGATGGGGAATTCAGAAATTGAACGGATTTGAAAAATCACTGGATGACAAGTCTCTTTGTGGGGGGTTGTTTGGACTCTATCCATGGAGCAAGGTTTTGATCAAAAAGTACTTGAAAGGTGTTGAGGTTGTATTTTGGTTGCGCACTGATAATAACAAGTTTCCCGTTTCTTCTAAATTTTGGAAGAATTTTATGGGTTCTTTGCATCTAGTGAATAGGTGGCTAGCATGGTCAGTTGGGAATGGGACTAGGGTTCATATTGTAAAAGACCCTATCATATGTTGTTATCACATGTACAAACTTCTAGATGCTTTGGTTCAACATTTGAATGACCTACATGTATACTCCTTGGCACATATCACATACACATCTTCTTTAAACTCTTCTAATACACAAGATTGGCTTTCAGCAGTGGACCTTGGATTGGAGGGTGAGTTGGCCATTCAATGGTCTATCTATCTGGAAATGTTAATAAATAGTGGTGTTACTATTAAAAGTGATGCAGACCTCTTAGTCTAGACATGTAATAATTCATTGGGAATAGTGACTGCCAAATTAGCTTATGACACTCTTACAACTCAGGATGTGGTGGAGGATCTAGTTTGGTGATACCAAGCATTGTGGAAAGTTAATCTTCCATACAAGTTAATTCTCTTTATGTGGCTCTTCTTAAAGGATCGTGTCCTCACTGGGGTAAATTACAAGCTCAAGGGGGGTATAGGTCCCTATGTTTGCACTCTCTGCTTGAATGAAGAAGATTATACAATGCATTTGTTTTTTCAGTGTTCAATTTCACAATCTATCTGGGAAAATATCTGTAATAAAATAAAATTAGAGGGATCTTGGAACATGCCTACTTTAGAAAGAAATCTTCATAGCTAGTTTATTTCATCTCCTAGACACAAGGTAGTTCCATTTATTTTTCTCTAAGGAATTTTCCATTATAGGAACAAAATCTTGTTTGAGGATTGGGCTAGGAATGATGTGGCCACCACCTCAAGAATAGTATTGGCTATCAAGAATTTTCTCGTTCCAAAGAAAGGTGAATGCATTGATTTCATTTTGAACCCAGTTTATTTTGATAATAATCCTATTAGGTTCTTTTATGGTGCTGCAGAAAGAGGCATTTGTGGTGTAGGAATTGTATTGAAGTTCAAAACCAAACATTTCTTCAAAGAACATTTTGTTGTTGGTGTTGGCACTAATACTAAGGCAAAGCTTCTTGGATTATGGGCCCTCCTCTCTATTGAAAATGGATGCCACATTGAATATTTAATGGTGGTTGGTGAATCGAGGGTTGTCATAGACTGGTTGGATGGGAAGTCTCAACTGGAAGCACTCAACTTAAGGCCATGGAAGGTGAAGATTCATGAACTAAAAATTCAATTCAGATGGTTTAAGGGTCTACATGTCCATAGACAGTTCAATTCAATGGCATACTTCCTTTCAAAACTAGCACTGAAGAAGAATCCTGGGTGGCTCCATTTCGAGGAGGTCTACAAGGATTCTCTGATAATCTATGGTCAATTTTATATCTTCTAAGTCTAAGGATAGTGTGTTTCTTTTGTTTTTGTCAAGAACATCCTCACAGTTTTGTAAATTTATGAAAAAATATATTTTGTAAGGTTTATTATCAATGAGGACATTATTAGAGACTTATAATTATGTGGTATGTCACAAAATATTATGAAGAACATAGTTCTTTTTGGATTGTCTCAAAGCATAACTAGACTTATCTATATTTTGGGAAGTTTTGGGAAGTTTCCTTTGATTCAATATTGAATAATAATGAAATTTTTTTTTCCAAGGGAAAAAAAAATTAATCAATGTAATAATACACATATAAACACATCAATATTTTCCTTAAGATAGACACACTATCTTAGCATTGGAACAACTTATTTGAGAGAATATCTCAATTACACACCAAACTAGGAGCTAACAAGTCAGAGAGAATCTATCATAGCCAACTAATCTATTAACCTCTTGGAATAAAAAGTGCTAAATTAGAGACAAAGTTTACATTACAATGACCAATACAAGAAAATTCACAATATTCTTATATGCTCAAATATCACACTTGAAGCTATAAGACAGGTAGGACTTAATAATTCCAATACTCTCCCTTAACAAGTACTTGTAATAGGAATTCTTTTATGTACATGGCACATTCAACTTATTGATGGAATCCCCTTGGATGTGCAACCAATTCCATCAACATTCCAAGAGATAAATACTGCAACAAATGCAACAAATCTTTGCTAACACTTGACCCTTGAGTCTTACCTCATTCTGACACACATAACAACTTGTATACAAATTTATGATCCCATATCATCACCCTGAGTCCACAACCAACATATAGTCCACTCATAGAGAATTCAACCAACACATGACCACCTCATCCAAGTGTTATAAAAATCCTTATATAGGTGAATAAAATCCCCCTTTGGGGAAATTCAATAGGTGGTCATTTCAAATATTCAACTCGACTATGCCATATAGACATGCAGCAGTTTCCCTAATGCTCAAGAAAGATCTAGTGGCTAGTTCAACTTATGTGCTCAAACATGAGGATGCACATCCAAATGTTCTATTTAAGTTGCACTCACATATTCATCATATAGACCAAACCTCCCAACTTGGACACACCAAGATATCCTCCATTCAGCTATGAAACACCAAGAAAACTATCAAATCAAACACAATAATAAATTTATCTATCTTAACTCAAACACACCAATCCATATGATGCTCATCTCGAACACACCAAGAAAGCGATTAAATCAGACACAGTAAGTAATCCTCAAACTATTGGTATCACAACGGATGAATATTTTGACACTGACTTTCATTGTGACACACACAATAATGAATCTACACATTATGATCCATTTACCAATCCCAGACATGCATAGGAAAAAATGGATTCCATATTTGTGTAGATCCAAGATTCTGTGGCACACATGAAAGCTTAGGATCTAGAATAACACCATTGCTTTCTCTATTACAACTCTGATTTTGCTATCCAATATCACACTATCCTCAATAACCAATTGGCTATAAATCACTATTCCGTTACATGGATCTATGACACACAATAAATTTGATTAACATAACACTGCTAGAAACACCTCTAATGAACATTGCCTTCAAGAAAAATGACTCCACATAAGATGGTTACAATTTTTTTTTTTGTTCAAACCATGTAAGTCGTAACCAGGGAAAACTTTAAGGATATGATATTTATCGTAGAGTTTATAAAGGTAAGAGAATATTGTATTCAATGCCCATTTTAAGTTTGGCAAGTCATTCATTTTTTTCATGGAAAAGTATACCAACCTTGCAAATAATTCCTTATTGAAAAAAATCATTAGGAGAAATTTTCTAATTACATTATTTACAATGAACGAATATTTATGATGAGTGTTTCTTGTGTTGGGTAAATATTGTCACTCTCAATTTTATAAATGTTATATCTAATATGCATACTCTATTGCAATTTACCTATTATATGAGTGTTTCTCGTTGTAGTAGTACATGTTGTAGTATTACATGTGCACGTTTCAATGGAAAATATTAATATAGGATTGGACACCCTTGGATATTGCTATGAATAATATTATGAAATAATTAAGTTTCAAAAAATACCCCACTCCCAATTGAATCAAAGACAACTTTCCAATACATATAGGCTCAAAGCCATTTAAAAATACTCATTATGAGCTTAACATGTAATTTATGGGAATTGAACCCCGATGGGGAAGATAAATATCATTCCTCACAACCATCCAAGCTAAACCCAATTGACAATTTTTGCTATACATAACAGATAAATCAACTTACTTATATATATTCTTTAAATTTTTT
>ML781387.1:2589-23836 GCA_009831015.1 Picea engelmannii | reverse complement strand
TTCTAACAGTTTGGTGAAGTGATGACTAGCCTTCCAAGGCTCCTCCATAAGATTACAAATTCGAATTTGATGAGCTGTTGCATTCATCCCTAAAATTCTGCCTTCAAAAATGACCATACTTGACCAAAGACACCTCTTTTGACTTGTCTTTCCCAAAATAGCCTTTTGGATTTGATGGAATAATCCACCACCTGTCTAATCCCAATGGTTTCATCTGCTTTTAATTCGAAAATTTCAAATCTGGGCGAAAATCGTGACATTCTGGCCATTACAGGCTTTCCACAGCACGTAGCCTGTGAAAAAACGCTCCTTAGCTGCGGAAAGCACCACTTTCAACAGCTAACGGGTAAAAAATTCTGCCTTCTGTGCTGTTGAAAGCGGACAGATTTTCAAAATTGAATTTCTCGGTCATAAAAAATCCATTTTTCACATATGAATAGTCAATTGACATCTACAGAATCTCAGCTTTCAAATGGTGTCGTCAGATCTTAATTTGGAGCTCAGGAACGGATCGAAAAGTTGCCTGCAAGTTTAAGTGTCATTTTTCCATTCGCAATTCAAAAACTCTAATCGAACCTTTGTGACAAGTTAGCAAAATAATGGTGCTATTTTGGGAGTTAACAAGGCCCACAGACGCGCATGGTGTTTACATTCACTTAAGTCACAGTTCTTTTCTGCGCACATGCGCTTATTGACTCTTCTCTGTTCACGCACATGCACTTTGTGCACCTCTGTCTCCACTGAGACCCACACATCTGTGCAAAAAATCACATTGTAAATTTGTTGAGATGCGGGGAAGGCCATTTGCCTTCTCAAGAATGATTTCAAGCATGTTTTAAAGCTACACCACACTTAGTCTCCTCATCATATAAAGGGTTTAGTCACAACACATAGGCACTTAGGGGTTAAAATCAATTTCCTCTTTTGCTTTCATTTTCGCCACATGGACGGCTTGTTTTGGCTCACAATGTAAGTTGAAAATCATTTTTAATCACATTTAACTTGCATTGGGACTAGAAGTTGGATAAAAATCACTTAGTATGCTCTTCTCTCGTGCATCCAAGCGATCTTGAGAATCAAAAAAAGATTGTGAAACGATTTCATCTCCCTTAAGAACATTAAAACCTTTAGGAGAGGACAACAACCCTTCTTGAGACTCCTCTTAGTTTATTTTTTCAAGCACACCTTAACATTGTAACGGGCCCATACATGCCCACATGCTACAAATATAGGATAGTGTTGAAATTTAATTTCTTAGATCAAATCACTAGGGAAGTTTAAAGGTTTTGTAACGGGCCCATACATGCCCACATGATCAATCTAGGATAGTTTCAAATATTTTCTTAGATTACATCACAATAGGGATTTAAAGGGATAGTAACGGACCCACATGTCCACATTCTATCTTCCTAGGGACTTTTGAATTACGCAAGGTTGTACCAAAGGCACTTAGTTAATTAGGTAATCAACACTTGTAAGGACCAAGCGAAGTCCACATGCAACAAGGTGACATCTAATTCACTAAAAATTGGCACACTTTCACTCACACACAAAAGTCACTTATCACTCACATAGATTATTCTTGAAACGTGGAGGTCAAAGTAAGTTTCCTCCAAAGGGATTCCGAAAACACCCCACTCTTTTCTTGACGAAACTATCCACTCCCATTTTAATTCAACGAGGTTGGTTCACACCCCCAACCTCTCAAAACAACTACATCTAATTTTTTTCTAAAAACTCACTAAGTTTTCCTCCACAGGAGGTGCCAAAAGAAATTTTTTAGTCTAGGTAGGATTTTGGGGATAGGCATCCAAATAACTCCTCGTTATCTGGTTCTCACATTGTCAAAACCATAGAAGTTGTCAAATAGGGAACTCAAAATCCTCCAAGTCAAGTGTTCCTAACACCATAAGGTAGGGAGATACCCATCAAGGATTGAAGGTCAAGGTCCGGTTGTTCTGTGCGTCCCCCCTTGAGGAACCCACCTCTTGGACAGGATCCATCCCGTGACCCATTTCTTAGGCCGAAAATATAAATGCCACACTTTGACCGAGGTACCTAGTGACCAAATTTTAGGACATCTACCCAGGTGGAAATTGTGGGCTGCAATTGCACCTTGATTGGATTTTGTGTGGCTATTGGGAAATATCGCCAGCTCTTTCGGGATATGCCCCCTCTACCCCTCATTATAACCAATTATTTCATCCTTCACTAGTTTCTCTTCCGGTGACTTCAGACCCCACTAATGAGTACTATTGGAAGGTCCAGTGCTATTTGAGAGGAAGGACGTTACGTCTTCTAGGACATGATCATTTGTTTTCTTTTTATTCCCCATGCGGACAAAATCCACTTATCCACATATATTCTTCTTTTTCAAAACATTTTATGTATGATGCACTTCTGACTACATTTTGATTTGGATATATATATTGTGTAAAGTTCAAAGTTTTCAACACAAAGGCTCTTGTTTCTTTATTTCTCTCACCACCATTTGCACACATTTACTTAGCTAGTCGGACATCATAGGGGACCCACAGAATCCCCGTCGTTCACGACGCTTGCTAAATCTCCCTCCCATCTTAGGGGGAGTGTCTGGTCTTGCCCACTCATCAGCACCACCTTCACACACTCTTGTGAGTACTACTATTTTAGGATCAGCTTTGCTTGGTTCTACATTACTTGGATCCACTTCCCAAGGACATCCGTCCACTCGCTCTCCTTTACATGGAAGCGAAGGACCAAATTCTTCTCAAGGGGGAAGTACCAACCCACCTAGCCCCCCTCAAGGGCCAGGTTCACAACACACTTACACCATGGCTGGAGCTAATCCTCCCTCCCCACTACAGATGCCATATTTGGACTCTCTCAACATACCAGATCTAAGAAAACTCACCAATGATCCTATATTGCATGCCCCCACATGGCCTGCAATGCCCACCAAACTACCTTCAGACATACCCAAGCAGAACCAACCCACTGGGGGCAACCAGAACCAAGGGAATCAGAACCCCCAGGGGGGAAATAATAATAGGCGTCAAGGGAGAAATAACAATACTGTTAAAACCAACTTCTCGTGTGCCCTTTGTGGTGAGTTCGACCATTACATTCATCATTGCCCCCAAATTGTTGATTTCAAATGGTTGAAAGACTCAGGCAGTCTACGTCATCCTCCAGCACCGCCTGCCCCTCAGCAGGCACCACAACAATATGTGCAACAACCCCCCTGTCGTGCTGCAAACTCCTATTCCACACCAAGGTGTGATAAACACTCAACAGGATACAAAACATCCCCCACCTCAGGTGGGGCAGTACCTCAACCCAAACAATCCAACAGATCGCATGATCCTCCTCACTAGTGAGGAAGAAATCCTTCTGCAAACACGTAATCGTTAGTATCATGCACCCACTGAGTCTCCTCCCATCCCTCCAGAGACAAACCCTATACTGATGGGACCCCCGTTGGTGATTCCTCGCCCTAACACAGAGCCACATCTTCACATCCCTCACATCCCATTACGCAGGAATGTCCACAACTCACAGGCTAGGGCAGCTCACAATTATAGTTTGGTTGACGACTTAGAACAATCCCCAGCTACCATGTCAATCTTGAAAGTCCTCCAGACTTGTCCCACTCAGCGGAAGTCATTACTTTCTTCCTTGGGGGCAGTCGACCCCGCAGATACTCAACTCATTACCTTTGATATCGACAGTGGAAAACCTCGCCTTCCCGCCTTGATCTCTTTTCAAATACCAGTAAAAATACGAAGCATCACAGTTCATTGGTGTATCATCGATGAAGGTGCATCTACATGCATTATGTTCAAATCTGTATGGCAGAAACTTGGTTCCCACAAACTCATACCCTCTTCCATCACCTTACAAGCTTATGACGGATGATCATCGTCTTTTAAAGGGCTCTTTCAAAATTTCCCCGTCAAACTCAGGGGCAAGACTATTCTCATCGACATCGAAGTTATCGACGCCCCACTTGATTATAATATCCTGTTCGGTCGTAGCTACATGTACGCTATGAAGGCAGTTGCCTCTTCCGTATTTCAGACAATGATGTTCCCCCACAATGGGAAGATCATTACCATTGACCAAGTCTCACATTACGAGCCTAACCCATCTGCCAACATTGATAACATTCTCCCTCTCATCCACACGAGTCATGACACATACCCACTCGTCAAGATGGGTCCTGGAATTTTCAAAGATCCATCATTGTTAGGAACTTACCATGGAGTACCACCACTCCTTCATCCTTCCAATCAAGTATGCGTCATGTCATCTAACAAAACTCATACAGAAGATACCCTTCCTCCTACGGAGGCTTCTATCATATCTGACGTACCACTAGTTGCAGAACTCCCCCCTCAAGAGCCTCCTGCGAACTCGTCGACCCCACTAGTCCATGATTTCACCTCTCCACAAGGACATATCCCAGTTTGGGAGACAGTTCCCCAAGACATCACCCAAATCCCCTTCTTTTACCCTCCACCAGGCATCGAAGCTTTCCAGGTAGCCGCAACTCTTACCCTACCTAATATGGTGTTAGCAATTCCAGTTTGGTACTTACACCCACCAGAGATGGTCCCTCGACCATCCCTTCCCCCCCCAAACGGAAGGAATCCCAATGATGATTCCCATACTTGCTCCCACCATACCCTCTACACCCCCACTCACTAACCCCCCTGCCACAGCTGGGGGCAGGAGAAATAAGAAGGAACCCACAGCTCCACTTCCTCCGTGCATCCAACCTCCTTGTCACTATGTGAGAAATATGGACACCAAACCAACAACTACCCATCTCTACCCGAGTTATGGAATTTGATTCCACTCAATCAAAATCTCCCAACACTCGCAACTATAACCAGTACTGCCACTACCACCCTCCATTCCAGTAGTAAAGGGTTGCGAACCAAATTCTCTTGCGCTATATGTTCAGAATATGGCCATTATACCCACCATTTCCCAACACTGCAATGCTTTCAGCAGACATTAGCCGCAGTACGCCATAGCTTCCAGAGAAACCCCAGTCCTGCTACGTTATCCTTACCAACAATCACCGACATCTATTATGTCACAACTTCATTCAATGAACGTATGCGATGCCCTTTCTCTCTATGTGAATCACTAGATCATTTTACATACCAGTGTCCTATAATCATTGAATACAGGCAATGCCAATTGACCCTGCTTCAATGACCCACATAGTCGATAGTTGACCTTACCTCATCACTAGAGGTTCTTCATGTCATTTCTTCCAAACCCGAGGCCCTTCCAACCCCTCCATGGTTCTTAGATGACTTAACTGAGGATTCACCCCCCAATCCCCCCAACTCTCCTGCTCATTCCCCTACAGACATTTTACACCCAACTACCATGGGTACTCCTTAGTACTTCAATATTTGGTTTATGTCAAGCGAACCATCACCATCTCCTTGCGTTGTTCCCCCTACTTCTTCCTCACCAGGGGGCAACCACACGACAACAGTCACCAATATCACTCTTCATGACCCCTTGGTATTCCCGTCACTTCCACTGTGACCAGGAAATACTTGAAGAGTTAAACAACCTTGACTACCCATGGGTTGTGCTACACCACCGCGCACTCTTCTTTCCACAGGAAGCCTCCACGCCTCCTAACAAACACCCCATCTACGCGGTCGAAACCAAATATTTTATCCCATCAGGGCCTATCAACTGGTTCAAGAACCCCATTCCTTCCCTTGATGCTTTTGAAGAAGGAAACATGGCCAATATTTCCCCGACCATTAAAATCGACATTTCCATCAAAAGTGGCGTCGCCGAGGAAATCACCATTGGAGCAGCTTGCACTCCTCAAGAAATCACCGCCTACAAAGCCCTCTTCCAGGAATATCGGTATATTTTTGCTTGGTCATACATGGAAATGCCTGGCCTTGATCCCTCTATCGTCGAACATCGCATCGACACCTGGCCCAACATTACACTAGTTCGTCAAAAACAACGACTGCTACACCCATCCAAGGTAGCGGCCATCAAAGCCGAAATTGACAAATTACACGATGTCGGGTTCATTTACCCCATCACCTATACATCATGGGTTTCCAACCCTGTACCCATTAACAAAAAATAGGGCACTATCCACGTCTGCACGGACTTTCGCGATCTCAATCACGCATGTCCCAAAGACAACTTTCCAATGCCTTTCATCGATCAAATTATCGACGACTGTGCAGGCCACGAGGCTCTATCCTTCATGGACGGTTTCTCTGGTTATAATCAAATTCAAATTCACCCAGCCGATCAGTATAAAACTGCATTCACTACCCCTTGGGGTACCTTTTCATATCGTGTCATGCCTTTTGTCTTAAAGAATGCTGGCGTAACTTTCCAACGGGCTATGACATACATCTTTCACGATCTGGCTCATATCATCATCGCATACTTGGACGATCTCACAGCTCGATCCAAGAAATGCACCCAACATCTTGATGATTTGCGAATCATCTTCCAACGATTTCGTCAGTACAACATCTGCTTGAATCCCCTCAAGTGCATTTTTTGTGTCACCGCAGGGCGCCTCCTTGGCTTTATCATTTCCCAAAGTGGTATTACCGTGGACCCCCTCAAAGTCCAAGCTATCACCGAAATTCCACCTCCCCAAAATTTACGTCAACTTCAGAGCCTACAAGGCAAAGCTAACTTTCTATGGCGATTTGTCCCAAACTACGCCATACACGCACACAGTTTCCTTTGCTTACTACGTCACGACATCCCATTTCACTAGGATGACCATGCCCAATAGTCATTTGATGATCTTAAAATGGTGCTCTCCAATGCCTCTTTAATCAGTGCACCTGACTACAATTGCGACTATATCCTCTACATATCAGCATCAACTGTGTCAGTAGTAGGATTTCCTGTCCATCTAGGTGATGACAATCATGAGCATGTCATTTATTACGTTAGTAAAAACCTCTCAGGGCCACCCCTGAAGTATAAACACGAAGATAAACTAGCTCTTGCAGTCATCCTCGCAGTCTAGAAACTGCGTCACTACATTCTGCTTCGCACAACTAAGGTTGTCGCCGATTCTAACCCTATGAAATACTTGCCTAGTCATCGGTAAATTAACGACAAATTTTCTCAATGGATCGTTATCCTTCAGGAGTACGATCTGGAATTCTCAACACCCAAGAGAAAGAAGGCCCTCGTTCTCGCCAAACTTGTCACGACCCTCCCCTCTGACACCACTAGTGCCCCCGTCAATACCGACTTTCCCGACGAACACCTCTTTTACATCACTTCATATGATCCTTGGTACGATGACCTCCTCGTCTACCTCCTAGGGTGCAACATCGACACCCTCTCTAAAAACCAAGCCACCAAGATGGACCCGAAGGCAAACTCTCCAGTATCCGTGGACCGACAGTGGTCCAAATTCCCTACCATCCTGACATGTAGTGTAATCCCCCAGGCGAAGTGCTCACCAACCAACACTCTCTCCATCACCATCATCTGGCCACCACTGATCCGCTGCATCGCCAGTGACCCATAAACTCTCACAATCATCGCTGCTATACAACGATGCGCTAGGGAATCCATCGCCCCAATGCTCACGACCATGCCGGACATAAAGTTTGGCCTCGAATAGTATCTTCAGCCAATCGTCGCTAGAGGCACATCCCTCGGTAACACCATCTCCGCTGGTAGGGGCCTTCCCTGAAATGGGAGCCCAGTCAAAAAGTACACATCCTCCACCGCAGTGAAGGCAATCTTCTCTCCCCGCACTATGAAGCAATGCAGGTCCGGATTCCACATCCGGATAAGAAACTGCAGGAGATACTCCTGTGCCCATATCAACGGGCACTCAAAGAACTTCAACAACCCACAAGCTGCCAGAGTTGCACATACACCTGGCTCCTCAATAGCCACGACGTCTCGCAGTTGGGACCAATCCCGCTCTCGCCAACCAACCGACATCGTGCACAAAGCTCACCTGCAACCACATAAAACAGTCCTAAGTCAGCCACATGGACCATCAACAACATCAAAAAGATAAGTTTTACACCCATCAACCTTGCCTCCAAGGCGCGGTTATTTAACCCATAGGCGCGCACACGTGTGCGCCTGTTCACTCCATAGGCACACACATATGCAACCTTGTTCACTACACATGCACACTCTCAAGCGCGCCTGTCCATCTTTCAGGTGTGCACATGTGCACACCTGTTCACTCCACAGGCGTGCACATATGCATGCCTGTTCACTACACAGGCGCGCTCTCAAGCGCGCCTGTCCATCTTTTAGGCATGTACGCGTGAACACCTTCTCAACTTATAGGCGCGCTCTAGAGTGCGCCTGTCCAATGCATAGCCGCGCACACATGCACAACTGTGCAGCCGACAGGCACGCATATAGTGCGCGCCCTTTCCCCTCTTATTGGAGCCCCCATGCACATCTATCTGGTGGGCATACGTGCATGTGTGCGCGCCTTCTACCGGATCACCCACGCACGTGGGGTCCACACTCATAAAAACCCTCTGTACGACCCCCCGTATAGCCCCTTCCCAAAAAATGAAACCCTAACTCTATGCAGGACGATCAGACCACTAACCTGAAGCTCGCTGGTCCTCGTTTAGATGCCTCATCCTCCCAGAATCTCCAAAACTCCTCTGAATACTTCTCATCCAGTCACTATAGAAACAAGTACAAATGAGGTGGCAATGTGGGCCCTACAGCTATATATAGGCCTTTTTTCCAAACTTACACTCACCATTCTGGGAGCTCTGAGCATCTGTTTCTCGATCCGTCTTCAGCCACGGGATCAACATCTCATCATCTACATCACGGCAGTCCCTGGGCCTCTTTTCATCCTGAGCCCCTGGGACACCATTTTTCATACCCTGATCAGGTACGCATGCGCATATTCAAAATCATCAAATACATGCTCATATATTTGATTCTCTTCAGATATTGTTCATGTTGGGTATTTGGTTTTCATGTGTGCAGGTACTTGGTCATCATACATCAACACAACCCCTTCAGGTATATACTCAACACTGGCATGTAGTCATTCCCTCTGAATTTCACTTACATTTCCAGTCACATCCTCTGACATTTGACTCTAGGATCCCCATTTCTGGCTCTGTAGTACCAACACCTCCATTTGCATCTTCGGTACTGTCACCCAGTAGCACTCTTACCCACATGAGTTGTCCCATTCATAGCACCCTGTTGCACTTTTGACACTCATGTTGTTTTTCAAAACCCTTTAGGGATGGGAGTCCCGATAGTCTTACACCATGTCGCGAATCAACCACATACTCCTTCTTCTCATTTTGCTAGCTTTCCCAACGAACTCCCAGATTATCTCTTCACAGTTCTATTTTTGGACTGCACCTCCGTGGTATCATGAACCCTCCATTTCCTCCACAATCTATTTGCCCATCTGCAAATTTCCCTTCATTTTACCTACCTCATACAGAAACCCACCCATGGGGCCCCCACCCTCCATCAGTTCTCCGAGCAAATTATGCCCTACCCGAGCCAACCATATCACATTGGGGCACTCGTTTCTATATTTGTACACTTATCCCAAATTATTCTTTATTTATTGTACAAACACCTTTGTTTCCAGCCATTACATTACCTTTTTGTCATCACCTTTGGCGACCCTCTTCTCTTTTTGGCCAAAGGAAACCCATGTCACCCTTGGTTGGGGCACTACTTATCATCCACCCTTGACGACATCTTCCATATCTTCAAATTACCCCACAGGCCACTTGCCTCTGCCCTCTGAGTTTGTTCATCTTGTTCCGTCTCTGGCACAACTTATCCCCTGTCTTATTGTCCCCCTGACACTCGACCTCGTTGAACGATTGCGACCACTTTTATCTCAAATATACTCCAACCAAGGGCAATCTTGAGTCTTCCTAAATCTTGACTTCGTCCATGTACCTCCTCCACTTCCTAACCTCGCCAAGTAGATTTCATGAAGCCATTTGCTTCTAGGCGTCGCGTCCTCCTTTTTGTCGACATCAACACAATTTTCCAGAAGGGCGATAATATCTTGATTCTCATTACCCATCCAATGAGAGATATCGGACGACACAGGGAGAAACACAATTGCTCCCTACTATCATAGACCCCCATGACATTTGATGTCAACACTTTCTCATGTTACGGTGGGTCTTACTTTGCAACTATTGAAGTTAGTTCTTTTACTTGCTGAAGACCTCTGAACTTGGTTGGGCTATCAATGCCCACAGAATCCGTGATACTTCTTACATCTATCACTGCATACTATTCAGAGTATGTTCATCCACAGACTTGTCTTTTTCCTTTATCATGACCGCCCTTGAGGGCACTGCAGTTGTCTACATCAACACTTTATTCCTCTTTTTGAGTTACATGACATGAGCATGGGGCATGCCCACCTCGTTTGTACACAGTTTGTTTTTTACCCACCTCATGGAAGGTTGGGTTCTACCGGTTCCTTTTTCCCTCCAACGGATCACTTTGGACAATCCCACTATTTCTCTCTCTTACAACAACACTCTTAGTAGAAGAAACATTGATGGATTTCAGCTATACATATGCTCCTAACCTCATCCATCAGGGGGCATGTGTTATCACTGAAATTCCGTCTGCAAATGGTTACAAGAATTCAGCATCGTCAAATAGTTATGAAGTCATCCATGGACCTGAATTAACACAAAAGCATTCATAAAGGGTCAAAAACTATACAAAATAGTGAAAAATTGAAGGGCTCTATGAAGACATTGGGCGCGCGTGCACATGCGCGAAACAAAAATGCATGATTCACGCACATGCGCATGATGCGTGACTGTTGTCACAAAAATCCGTGCACCTGAGAAACGACGCATTTATGAGAGTGGTCGGCCTCCCACCCACTTCTGGTTCATCTTCCAAGCTAATTTGACACTCAAATCTGGATTGGATTCGACTAGATGGTTGGTCAAAGACCTAGAAATGCCCTAATTAGCCTCTTTACACACTACAAACTAGTTGAACAATAGCTCAAAGGAATGCTATAAAAAGGCCATGGATACACTTCATTTTTCAAGGAATTCAAAACAAATTTATGCTGCCATTATTCTCTTGAGGACTCTTCTATCCTTGCCAAGAGTATACTTGCATCATTGCATTGGGCAATCCATCTCACCCCTTGAGTGGATTAGCAAAGAATTCTTTCACCATTTTCATTTTCCTTTTCAAAGTTGTAAGAAGAGCTTACTTGTGGGGGTCCAAGAGCCCTCCCTTGGAGGAAGAAGGGACTCATAGTCCCCTTGCTTCTCGGTGTTTTCTTTCACTAATATCAGCCTTATCATTGGTGACATGGGTCTCATTGTTCTATTTGTCTCTATGTCCCTATGCTTATAAATTTAGTTGTTGTTTTATTTCTTAGTTTATTTCTTAGTTGTTATTTTATATTTATTTTTCTAACCCTTTTCCTTGCAGCTGTCCTGCTCAGTAGGCCCAACTGAGCTTGCAAGCACCTCTATTTTTCTCACTAAGGCAATGAAAGAGGTGCAACAAGGTCTTCATCGAATGGCCAACCAAAATTCATCCCACACCAAACAATGACGAAGAGAAATTAGAGATGCAAACTAAAAGGAGGAAAGAGAAGAAAATGGTATATATAGCCTAATATAAAGAGAAGGAACTTGTTGAAGAGAAGTAATAGGCTGAAATATCCCAAGGGAAGGGAAAAGTGTCAATGTTTCAGCGGTCATGTGTATAGGATGCCAAGAAATATGACGAAGGGAAAGGGCTCAAACAATAAGATGCGAGAAAAATAGAAAATAATCCACCTATGAAGAACCAATACACACCACTTAAGCTAAGTCCAATACTTACGACTATAGAACATGAGAGCACACCAAATCCACCGCAACAGAATAACACCACACCCATCGAAGAGGAAATCCCCTCGTAGTCCGTTGTGCACAAAGTGTTTCCTGATCAACATCGAGAAAATGATATTGTCATCAACACTCCAGTGCAAGTGTCAGAGTAGACCCCTACACCAGTCTCGAGCATCGTTAGGGTTCTCCAATCCAATTTGGACGTAAAACATATGTTGCACAGAGATTCATCACAAAATTTGGAAGAACTCTATAGTCAACTGGAGCTTTCTCCAACAACCGAGACCATGTCCCAAGAACAAAAAGTCACAGAAATAATGACAATAACAACATCGCCATGTAGTAGTACCCATAGATGAGTTTTTTGATTCATCCCATTGGACTTCAAAACCATTGATCAATCCACTAAAACAAAACCTCAACTATTACCTTACGTTAAGTTGGAGTTGGTCCAGGTGCCTTTGTAGGACTTGCAAACCTAGATGGATGAAATCATGAATGAACTATGGGACAAACACCTCATACTCAACCATTCCTATACATAACTACAATAAAATAAGGATAAATAACTTGCAGCGGATAAAGAAACTCAAAGAAAGCATGACCAAGAATGAGTTTCCCATGAGGAGATTGAGGTTGCACATAAGGAGATAAAATAACTCCACAACACAAAAGTGATTGTGCACACCTCATTGATCAACACAATGGATGAAGTCTACATGCAAGACCCAAGCATATCCGTAGACACTTCGAACCTCCATGTGCCACGTAAACTTGGAAAAGTCAAGGAGAGATTCTAGTACTTTCAAGAAGAGAACTTAGAGATTCGAGAAAATTTGATGTGCACTCCCCAAACAAGGGAAGGGTGGTTGCAATAGAAAATTTATATTGAAGAAAAGGAACTAGAGCAGGGATAGGAGCATTTAGAAAATTTCTCAGGGTAGTTGACTATAGATTCAAGCTCTGGAAACACCTCTAGAACGCCCCTAAAATCAATACCGTTGAAAATTAGATCCATGCAACTAAAGAACAGATCGAGAAAAATAAGCAGGCACTATCCTCCTTATCACTCGAAAAAATACAAGAGGCCATGATAGTAATTACCATCCAACTTCAGGAGACTGCATCTTCCTTCAATGAACAACAAAATATTTTAGGCATCATGCTTGACGCAGTGGACAAAGCCCCATTGCACTACTACAAACTTTCATATGTGTAAGCAAAGGAATCCCCAATCGTACAACTGGGGGAGCGGATAAACCTACAATGGAGACGATAAAAATAGGTTATATGGAAGATATTTTCAAAAATATAAAGGACCTGACATATATTTTTTATGAGATTGATGGCCAATTAAAATAATTCATCATAGAGCTCATCAATACGGTACCATCAATATCCTCTATCAGGATGTAATCAACATAATTGGCTGAAGGACGAGCCAACTAATAGTGTTGGGATCTTGTTGGAACCCTAAGTTTTTTAATACTCTGCATGCACCATAATTCAACACTGCATGTGTGCCCAAGAAAACGCACTGCACGATGCCAAGCTTTAGCATCTATGCTGAAAAAGGATCTACTACGTGCACCAACTTGTTTTGTACTACGTGCAAGGACTTGAAGAGATTACATGCATATCGAATCCTTGAATACATTCATTAATCATCGTGACCATTTTTGTAATCCGATTGGTCATGGTTGAGGTTGAGGTTGATCTAGAAAGTTTGTTAGGATTTTCATGTTCCAATAGAATTAAGGGGGATGCATTTGGTTATGTAAGGTTGGGTTTTTTCTCACTAGAATTTTGATCTTAAGGAATACTTTACAGTATTTGAGTCAACCTCATGAGGATATAATCCCCCTATGTTTTTTAAGAGTCAGTACTCGTCTATTTAAATAACATACAAGAATATAAACAATTCTTGAGAAGGACTAGGCTTATTTGAAATAAATATGCACATGAAAAGAATACCTGAGAAAGGATCAAGTATCTTATAAAAAGTAAATATTGACAATATGTTATAGTATCATAAACCAAAATAATGTGTAGTGAGATAAGACGACATTTACATCACAACATTCATCAAAGTAGAACACAAGACTCAAAGAAGGGAAATAAGAAAGTATGGATCACATATGGTAGGGAACTTTAAATGATCATTTAATTAGGCACAAATAAGATTCTGATAGACATACATTTGAAATCTCATGCTTAGAATCAAAGTCTTGAGATTACAATAATGTTTTGTCCCAAGTTCTCTAGGAACATCAAAAAATAATATTTATTTAAATTAGAGAGTATTGTCTTGAAATACAAATAAATATTGTATGTTTCCTTCAAACAGGATTGGGATGGGGCTCCCGTAGACTATGAAATGAAAAGAACCGGAATACAAAAGAAAAAAATTCATGAATCTACCTTGAGTTTCACAGATTGCTGGGAAATGGAAGGTAATATGATGATTGCTTGTATAATAAGGAAAACAAAGACAAGAATAGGGTTGATACTTGACTCAGTGTGATGGAAATTATTCTCAACCTTACTTGTTTTCTTGTGCCTCTTTTGTAGATATTTGTTGTGTTGGAGGTGGCATAATCACTTCAACTATTTCTTGTTGATATGAATCGGTGATTTGTATTAGGTATTTTCTTAGCCACTCTTCTATGTATTCCATCATGGGGGCCACTATGATCTCATGATTGGTATTTTTTTTGAATAGATCATTCTTCATATCTCTTAGGTACATGCATAATTGGTGCATCGTTTCATCTATCTCATCATTTCTATTGATGTATCTGACTAGACATTTTTATATTTCTTCCATGAAGAATTCTATTGAATCAGTGAACTCACTTTTCCATGAAACTTTTAATACATCAAGTTGTTCTAATAATTGTTATTTCGATGAAAGTATTATGTCAATTAATAAACCTAGGCCATCGAGTTACTTTGTGAGACCAATAATATTAAAGAAAGGGTAACCTCTTTTATTCTTCACAACATTTATATCATTTATCATTTCTCTTAAAAATTTTATTATTTTAAACCAACAAGGATTAATTTGTTTCATCTAGATATTATAAGGAAGGTTTTGTTCTCTTCTGTGGATATCACTTAAACTGAAACTTTAGCTAAAAATATACCCATGACATATTTGTATGAATGTTCATAGTTTTTAATATATTTTTGAAGATATTCTTTGCAATGCATAATCCTCATTGAAATATTGGTGGAGCTTTGTGAAATCTCCCACATTTATTGGATCAAATATATTATTTTTTGTATCTCATCTCCAACATACTTTCTTACTACTAATATCATACTAGTTGAACATTTCCACTTGTTGCTGCTTTCTGGAATATATTCTAAGGTAACTATTGGTTGGACCATGTTTAACGGCTTATCAAACAATGGTATTGGAATTAGAGTTTCCTCTAATTCCTTTATTTTTTCCTTTAAAATTAAATTTTCTTTTTCAATGTTACCAAAAAATTCCTTAAGTGCTTCTCTAGTTTCTTCATGAAATTGTACAATCTTTGATGGTGCAGCTCCATGGAAATCAATTTCCAATTTCCAGTTCTCAAATATTTTCTTACTTTTCATGTTTACGTTTTCAATTAAAAAAAATTTAGAACTTCTATTGTAGGTCGCATGGTGTAATGTCACAGGCTCGTCTTCAAATATTTTTGGTTCCTAAGTGACCAGAGCTTTGGAAATGTCTTGGGTTTCTAGCAGTTGTTGTTCAGAAAAGATGGATTCTTCGACAAGATTGTCTACATCCATTTCCCATGGACTTCTTTCAATTTGAGGTATTTCCATCCCCATTTTATTGGTATCTCTTTTTATTTTAGCAGAGGTATATACAACATGATATTTTTCAAAAAAAATCGTTGTTGGGTCCTTATCAATGCCATCATTTGGATTTATGACAATTGTTTTCCTTGTTTCCAAACCAATATTTTTTGTTTTTTTTCTTGATGGTGTACTTATTTGAGATATAGTAGGGGAATTGGGGTTTTTGGGCATGATAGTTACTGAACGAATTCGTACAGGATTGCTTGGAAGCACAAGATTTCACAAGGAGTTTCATAATAGTTGGGTGTTACTCCTACTATCCATGATAGTATGGAAGCCACCAGTGGGTTGGAATTATGATGCACAAGTCTCACCATCCTTCCCTATGCAAAAATTCTTAGAGATGCAAAAATAAAAATATAGGAAGATCTGGGTTGAGAATAACACCTCTTTTGAGCTATGGTTTACGACACTAACAAAAGTGAGTGTGTCAGTACTCTGAATACTACATAGCATCATGGGTAGGTATGAGGAATACATGTTTCTTAGTTGTACTTTCCATAATTTTTTCATCACTCCACATGCAGATTCAAAGGACAAAACAAGGATGTTCCCTTTCAACATCACTAACAAGGACATTCAACATGTCGTCATTGAATGGCCTGCTAAACTTCAACCCACATCAAATAATGATGAAGAGAAATTAGAGACGAAGACTAAAAGGGGGAAAGAGAAGAAAAGGGAAGAGATAGCCCAACAGAAAGGCAAGGAACATGTACAAGAGAATAAATAGTCCAACACATCCCAAGGGAAGGGAAAAGGGCCAGTGGTTCAGTGGATGTGTTAGCACTCTGTAAATATGTTCGGCTGATAAAAAGACGATGAAGGAAAATCTTTCAACCAACTTTGAGACCCAAAACTAGCCTTTCATATCTGGAGAGGTCTCTCTCGAGAGATGTTGTCTCAACATGGGATATGGATTTAAAGCAGTGGATAGATTTAACATATTTGAAATAATGGCTATGGATATATTGGCACAAGAGAGTAAGACTTTGGGCTATGGAGTCGATTCGAGAAATGATAGAAACAAATGAATCAGTGACTGAACTTTGAGAGGATAAAGGCTAAGAAAGAAATAGTCTTCAGTGGAAAATTGTAATGTGTGGCGAGAATATAACACATAAAGTAACTCGGAGCATCATTGTGGATGAATTTAGATTTAACTTTAAGAGGAAAACATTTTGTCTAAATGGTGCGAACAAGGGGCATTGCACAACGAATCCACATGTTCAAAATTTCGTTCTAATTTAGATAGAAAAGGATATGATTAAAGAAAACAGGAAGTACATATGCAAAGAAGGGGAAAAAATACATCCAACTGCTACAATTAGAATCTTTTCATCAAAGTTATGGGACTTTTTCATTAATTTTCGATTGAACTCAAATTACATACAATAGATACTGTCTATACGAATTTTTCCAACGAACTTGGCTTACATAAAAAAGATCAAATATATAGGTGAGGGCACCACTTGGGATACCTTTCTCTTCTAACTATTGTCTCTGAAAACTAGGAAATTGAATGTTCTATGTTAAAAGACTCTTCGCATGACGCTTTTCCAAAAGTATACTACAAATACATCTAGCTACATCATGATTGTTTTCAACCCGCCATGGGGATTCAGTTATCGGACAGGTTTTGTCATGGGAGACTGATGTGTCAATGCTTTCCTTCGATTAGATTTCTGAACGGACCAGTGTTTGTCAGAGTCCCACTAATTGCTGTAATGACTTTGATTTCCATCGCATGCTCATTTGTTGGGGAAAATGTGCACGACAAGTGGCTGCTGACTGTCATGGTTGTTATCAAAAATGAAAAAATTTCCTTAGGGCAATGTCTCCTTCAAAACTGTCAAGATTTTCTTTCTGTTTATGGGTACATGATGAACTTATCTAATCTTGTTTCTTTTTCTCGCTGGCGAGGACTGCGCGGGCTATCTCCTCGACCGCTTCACCTTCTCTGGAATGTTTTGCATACTTTTCTTCCGACATTCATTGTGCTTCATGTATTTGTATGATCATATCCTACACCTCTCTGAGCTGTCTTTTGATCCACGTCACATTCCCTTCGCGACCTTGTGACATTGATGCTTCAATGATCTTTGTTTCTAGTTGTTGTCTTAGCTCCCTGTTTTCCTGGTACAGTTCGGCGATGGCTAGTTTTGCTTGTTTCAGCTGCTAATATGGTTCTTGATCATTTGTACCCATGACATCCATCCTCCTTGTTCTGCTTCCAGATTCTTGGCTTGTACCTCCAACAGGTTCCAACAGAATGGCACGCATAAGTAATATTTCAAAAACTGAACTTGCGTGCGGCTTGTTCTGGACTCGGGTTTCCCCAACTTCTTTGTTCTTCCTTGGCCTGCCCCTCCTCCAAGGTATCCTCTGTTGGGAAGGAAGAGCTTCTAATGTCATTCCTTCATGCTCGATCCCTCCCATTTCAGGTTCTATGTGCTGTGATATCATTGTTTCCATAGGCAAAGGGAAAATTCCCTTTCGATCTTCAAGGATGCTTGTTATAAGTGAGAATGAATCCCAGTCCTTTTGGTGATGGGGCCTGGAAATTATTCTACTTCGTGCACCCTTTATTATGTTCTGGGAGGTCTCCATGGAACGACTGGTATTTATCCTGTGCGTGGTGGATCCAAAAAATGCACAAGGCATAAAATATGATTAACCTGAGATCGCGAGAAAGATTTCAAACAGTTCGTGGATCTATTTTCATGAATAAAATGGGCATCGAGCATACGAAATTTATAACAGATCAGGAAGAAGGAGGAATCATGCCAAAGAACAATGAATTCATGGCCACTGGATGTTTTGAATCAAATTTCCTATTTTCCATGACACATCCCTGTGTGTACAGTACATGCGATAAGGGCTGCAGGGCATACATGATACGAACGCTGTGATTTTTCATCCCCTCGACCTTAATAATAAGCTAATAATAGTTTCTGCACTTTCCATTGCGACTTCCATTAACTACTTGACTCGACCTGGGGCACGTAGAGACTATCTTTTAACAGGACCTGACTCTCTAGGAACAACCTACCCATACTGTTCACGCATATTTCGACTTTGACATCCCTTCCCACTTCCAAGGGAGAACTGACCACTTGTTGACTTTGACCCCTTCACTGTTACGTACCTGAATTCACATGTTTGAACACATGGGCCATAACTCGACTAAAATCGACTCTAAATGGAAATAAAAATGGCAGCACTAATAGTTGGCTCCAACGGGGATGCTATCCTCCCCGTGAGGTAGCAAAGAATTGTAGACCAGGTGCATGACCATTGGGCCTTATCGAGACTCTTCGAAACTGCAATATAAAAAAAAAAATGCAACCTAAACCTATCGTCACAGCTTCTAAAAGACTCAGCATAAACTTAGGGCCTTCACTTTGGGCTTCAATTTTCTCATGACCTACTGATTCAATGCAAAAATAAAACGACTATTTACAATGGTATATGACTTAAACGAATTTTATTTCATCAGATAATGTTTGAGGAACCTGTAGTTTATAGGCCCCCAACCAAGACACTCTCCATTTGATCCTTCTAAAAAATAAGCATTGCCCGCACAATACACGTTGATTTTGAATGGACCCGTCCAAAGGTGGTCGAACTTCCCGTGCTTTCCTTTATCTTCATTCCTCACGTCCCATCTCAACACCAGCTTTCTTACTTGGAATTCCTCCTGCTTAAAACACTTGTCGAAGGTTTTCTTCATCCTCTTTTGGTGGAGTTGGAACTGATTGTATACATGTTCCCTCATCTTCTCTATGTGAATCAACTGATTTATCCTCCTTTGCACGTCATTTGTCTCGGCCTCCTGTTCCTGCAACAACTTTGTGATGGGAATTTGTTGAAAAGGCAAATTTGAGATGGACTTCTTAGTGGTGACCCGATCTGCCCAAAAAGCATAGATGAGATTTGTATGCCAATATTTCTTATTGTCTTGCAGGAGTTTTTTGATGATCTTGGTCAGGATTTTATTTTAGGATTTTGCTAACCCATTTCCCTGTGGGTAGTACGTCATAGAATGACCTAGGGTTATATTGTAATCCTGACAAAAATTTTCCATCCTCTTGGACTTGAATGAGACTGTGTTGTCTATTATGATCTTGAAAGGGCATCCAAATATCGACAAGATGTTTGTCTCTAGAAATTGGATGATGCCTGCATCGGTAGCTTTCTTTGTGGGGATCGCTTCGATCCACTTCGTGAAGTAGTCAGTGGCCATGAGTATCCATTTGTGTTGCACCAAGGATGGCGGATTTATTTCCCCTATGAAATCCAAACCCCACTGCATGAAAGGTGCTTTGATCGAGATTGACTTTAGTGGAAAGGGTTGCAGCTTTCTTCTGCCATCGAAAATATGACATTCATGGCAGCTAGAAACTTCTTTGTACACACCCTTGAATATCGTAGGCCAATAGTAACATGCTCTCAGAATTTTGTGTGTGGTGGTTTTCCACTAGTGGTGCCCAACACAATCACCTTTGTGAAATTATTCTATGGCTTGCTTCGCATCGTTTTCCAGCAAACAACTCAACAATATCCCCCCAGGATCTTTCCAGTAAAATGAGTTCTCCAAGATGCAGAACTTAACCGCTTTAAGATTTAGGAATCTGGCCTTGGTCTTACTTACACCCAAAGGGACCTAGATATTCTTTAACACATAGATGATGTCTTCATACCATGGTGAATAGAAAAAATCTTGAGACACTGTTAGGACCACACAATGTACCTTTTTGCCTATACTTTTTGCCACTATTATACTCTTGATCACCCATATTTAAACTCATACTATCACTTTATCTGATCATTCCAAAGGTATACAACGTCCCTTCTCATGACTATACGTTTAATCTGTTTTGCATAATATTTTACATCACTCTCATACTTAACCATTGATTAGAAATGCATAAGTATTCAAAACTGCAGATTAGCACTTGAGGCCTATTGCTGAAACACAGAGCTGTCCAAGATCGTTGTTGCTGAAACACAAAGCTGCTATACAGTCCGAGGTCACAGTTGCTGAAACACAGAACTAATGCTGAAACACAGAGCTGTCATATAGTTCGAGGCCACTGATGCTGAAACATGAAGTTGTCATACAGTCTGAGGTTGCAAATGCTGAAACACAGAGCCGTTACACAGTCCGGAGTCGCAGATGCTGAAACACGGAGCTGTTACACAGTCTAGAGTTGTAGATGCTGAAACATAGAGGAAACTGCCAAAACCGACGATGTTGAAACACAAAGGAAGCCGTTACAGTCAGCGGTCAACACAGTCAGAGCGCAATTCACGTGGCTGAAATAGCCCGCGAATTGCGATGCTAAAACAGCATCAGCAACAATGAGAAGAAGTTGTTACACCAGCCGTAACAACAATACCTCATTCAGCTCCTGTAATAGCATTTCTATTGCGTGAGACTAGGACATCCTGTTCTGGTTTAGAAAGAAGATCCGGCTAAAGATAGGACTCAGATACACATTGTAATT
>ML781386.1:655497-668816 GCA_009831015.1 Picea engelmannii | reverse complement strand
TTGTCTATAAACATTACCATGTGGAGGTGGTAAAATATACATGAGCTTGAATTTTAGTTTTTAAGACAATTGCACCGATAGTTTTGATTGATTTTTGTTTTTTTTGTGGAGTAGAATTTCCAAAAAGAGCCTTGGTTTTATAATTAAAAAATATCTAAAATATACATGAGATTGAATTTTAAAGATTGAATTTTAATTTTAAAGACAATTGTATCAATAGTTTTGATTTGTTTCTTCTTGTGAAGTAAAAATTCCAAAAAGAGCCTTGGATTTATAATTAAAAAATACTTTTCAAGATTCAAAATTTTTCATTTGGATATGCGATAAGTGATTTTTTATTTTTTTTCATGATTCTTCTATATTACTAAATGTATTTATTGGGTTTATTCAGGAAATTTCGAGTGTATATGGGGTATTTAATTCCATCCATATAATTCTATCAATATATTTGTATAATGGTAAATAAAGTTTTATATATTACATATAATTTTTTATTTCATGTTTTATTTTATGAGTGAGTGTAATTTTATTTCATGAGTAGTGTGATTTTATAAGTGAGTGTGAGATATTTCTTATGGTTTAGGAAAAGTCTCAATTAATAATTGGTTAATGAAGAGTAAGTATGTTATAAGTAAGGATTGAAATGAGGGGGAGGACAATTATTTCTCCTTTCAAGAACTTGAATTAGACATAATTGACTTATAATGGTAAATAATTGAGGATATGAAACTCTAAAATTATATGAAAGTACAATTTTTAATTATTGGTACAAAATATTTTGACAAAAACGACAAAATTTTAATAATAGACTATTAATTCTTAAAAATTGACTTACTTACCATTAAGAGATTGGAGAAACAAGATAAAGATGTGATAAATTATAAAAATAGGGATAGTTTTTATAACTTTGTGAATGTTAATGTTTTGAATATTGTTTACTAAGTAAACCCCTACCTTATGGTAAAGGTTGTGAAAAACTTATATAGCATAAAGAGGAAGGATTTTCTTATGGAACTTGTTGGATTTATTTTTCCCTAATTTATTATCTTTATTTTTGGGGGGGAATTATTTGCTTTTGGGCTATCATAATGTGGTTTTTATAATGGTATTGAAAGTTTTTATTATTCCAATTATTCTTATAAGAATATTTATAGGTATGGTAGTTATTTCAAGACTAGAACGACTTCAAATTTATAAGATTCATATGAAATATTAATTATAAAACATATTTGTGAATTAAGTGAATTATTGAAATGCAGGGAGTTGATGTCGATGAGGATTGATATTTTCTTTACTTAAGTCAATCTCTTATGCCACCTACAATTGTAATTAAACAAATATTCTCAAAGATTCTTATATTCATGTTTTTATGGTGAGCAAAAGTTTTTGGAAGTTACTAATAGATGCTTATGGGAGGTGGTGAAACAAATTTGAGGGAGATTCTCATAGAGAATCTAGATTCATTGTTTTATGTTAAGATTTTTTTTTTGAAATGAATAATAAGTCCTATGGGAGGTGGTGAAACCAATTTGAGTGCTTCAACATTAATGAATGGGGAAATGATTTCAAAACGAATTTTTTTAAGGAATATGGTCAAATCGTGAATCAACAAAGGCATCAGCATGGGTAGTAGATTCCTACATTAATGAATGGGGAAATGATTTCAAAATAATTTTTTTAAGGAATATGGTCAAATCATGAATTAACAAAGGCATTAACATGGGTAGTAGATTCCATATTCATATCCAAGTGGTTACTAAACTTAACAAATTAAGGTAAGTTCTAAGGTTGAGAAATAATTTGAGTATGGGTAGTGAATGTGTTTTTAAGGTAGTATAGAGATGATGTGTAACATGAATGGGGAATTTGGGAAACGAAATAAGTATTTAATCCTATAAAAACATGAAAATATGACTAGGACTAACATGAGGCTCAAAAGGGATGCTTGGATACATAAAATGAGGAATTTACAAATGAAAATAGGATTTATGTATTGAGAAAAAGGATATGTGTATGGATATAAATTTGGTTATCTGTGGTATGGGGGGCATGAGGAACATAGAGGATACTGAGGGAATGATGAACATAGAGGATATGGAGGGAATAAAAGACACATGTGAAGGTAAATGATCAAGGGATTATTTTTGACAACTTGATAAAAGATGTTGACTTGGCATCAATTTTACATGCGCATATGAATTTCAAAATACAAAGAGAACTCCATACACATCAACGAGAGAGACAAATACATACACAAAAAACACTACTACATACTCCTAAATCTTTGTTTGAAAAAAGAACAATGAAATATACAACACACGAGAATAAACTAGGAAAACATTATAGAACCAAAGAACCCTAAAATAAAAAACAATTTTCAAAGAAATGTGTATTAAATGAGAAAATGCATGTATACAAAAATCTTAGACACAAATACATAATCATGATGAAACGAATGGGATTCAAAGTGAGAGAAAAATATGAATTACATGAAGATATAACATAATAAAGGAAAAAATATACCAGACATAGATGGTCATTCCTCGAACCAAAATATAAAGTAGAACATAATTTAGAATAACTCGATAAAAATGTGAAAAATAGTGTTTTAAAATTCACATTATCACAAATCCAATGGTATCCCAACAATATCCATATTTACGATTAGAAAATTCGCATTCTCACAAATCCAATGGTCTCCCAGCGATCTCCATATTTACGATTATAAGAATATCCCCAAGTTCCATGGACAATAACATCTTAGAATGAGAGAGCCCGTAGAAGTGGAAGAAACCCAAAATAACAAGTGCTACAGTAGTAGCGATGTCCCTGTCGTAATAGGGATGCAGTAATAGTGTTGTCTCTGTTGTTATGCGGTAATAGCAGGATAGTGAACAACTATTAAAATAGTAGGCAAACAATTGGACACTGACGGGAAATGTTACCTTTAGTCTTAGAGAACCGTTCGGGATATTCAGAAGCCTTTCAACAGAATAAATTAGCCTTTTTCCAGTTGATAGCATACATGTTGGTGTTACTTACGTTGATATCTTACATTGTTTATATACTTATCAAATCAAATTTGGATTGAAGTTGAAGTTGAGAGTGATCTTCGCTCCTTGTGGAGGAGTCCTACTTTAAAATATTGTCTTCATATATGGTTTTCCAAGAAAGAACTGAAGGATTTTCAGGATATTCCCTTTATGGTGCTCTGGGGCGTTTGGACAACGTGAAACTCTTCACTGTATGATGCTTTATGCAATTCTTTCCTTTGTCACTGGAGTTGAGCCCGCATGACGAAGGTTCCAACCTCTCGATCGCGTGAAACCATGTTGGAAGATTGAGAATTCAATATATTTAAAGAATCTACGCACATGAAACCTATTTTTGAATAATCAAATATAAAAAGAAATTGACAACATGGGGATGAGCGACCTGAATGTGCAGTTATTCATGATAAGTGGTTCCTCTCATCATGGGTGTTGGTCTTGAGATCCTAATTTCCATGGTTATGCAACATCACAAGAAGCGATGATTTTTAGGAATAGCCAAATTGGTAAGAGAAAAAGAATTTAAAAAATTAGAATGTTGACACTTGGTTTGTTAAACAAACGATAAGTGGAAGCACAAGTGCCATATGTACATGGCTCACCTGCTACATGAACTCACAATAAGACAAAGCCAAGGAAATAAAGTGGCAATACGGAGTAGCAACCCCTGTGGCAATATGGAGTAGCAAAACCTACATTGGACTCACTAACAATGTGGCAACCCAAAGGGGAGCAGGAGGAAGGGACATAGTTATCTTGACCATCATCAGGACGAAGCTCGTTGTGACACAAAAAAATCTTTCAGAAAATCCGAAGAAGAGAAGAAGGACTCTGCACAACCGATACATAGGCACCGGTTTACTTGATCCATCTATTTCTCTAGTTCAAGCTCTGTCATTGTTGGTTATGCCTATTTATGCTTCAGACAATCGATCAGGTATATGGAGACAATGATTTGATTTTCCCATATCTACGTTTTTCCCTGGCCGTGATATTTCAGGCCCATAACTCTCTGATGGTAGTCAGAATGGCACAAGGTTGAGTCCAGGAGGTGAGCTTCTAACATATGGATCAGTTAGTGGGATTTGAACCAAAAGGCCCAAGCATGATGGGATCCCCATCCCAATCCAGAATATATACTGACTTCCTTGGAATTGAATAGCAAGTGAGTTATAAATACAACTAAATCAAATCATTGTCGTTGGGTCATCTGGGAGAATCTTCTAAGTTTGGGTTGGGTCTCTATTTATAGAGAATAAGTCCTCTTTCTATTTTACTCAGCTTCCCATCCCATAAGCTAGGACGAGTCCTAGTTGAAAGATTATGAGCCCAACCAAGCTCAGGTGACTTCTGTGTGGTCTTCCTGACTAACCCATCAGATAGGGTATACTCCAGCTCAGCCCTTTGACCCCGATGCTTCAACCTACCCTCCAATGTTAGGGTGTGGTTGCATACATATTAAAATAGGTTTGTGTATGTAAGCGCTCCCCACAAACTACTTGCGCTTAGACTTTTTTCGCTGATAGGAAGGATTTTATCCCATACATATTTTTTGTGCGTAGGGTTTTGAACAACTTCAAATAGAGGACGGGATCAACTAGCATGGATTTTAGATCTTATTGCTTGAGAAACAAAGTAGTTGTAAATGAGAGATCATAGATTTACAGGGTGAGGTACGAACGCTCCCCTGGCGAGGGATTTCACTGGTAAGCACGAAGAACCCTGAAATTTAGTGTATGTTCATTGAATGGTTAATGAAGCATGTAACTAATAAAAATTAAGTGTCAAGGAAATAACAAGTAAAACATGGTGTGCTCTCTAAAAATTCTTTTAGCACTTACCTATCTTCATTGGATTTTGTACCACGTGCGAGGATTTACTTCAGGGTCGAGGTCTCTATCTCAAGTTCAGAATAGTCCAGTTGTTCCAGGGAAAATCGCAGGAAGAAAAAGGATTCCATATTATGCAAGGAAACATTATTTTTGCCAATTCCAAGTTAAGATTTAATTGTCCTTTGTTGGTGAATATGCATCCAACATCACATGAAATCATCACTAGGCACGCTAAGCCTGTATCAAGATTATTTCTGATCTGGTTAGCATGTTCTGACTTCTTTACCAAGTGTTCCTAGACCTGTTCTAGCTTCTTGCACATTAGGGTAGTTCCAACTTTTTGTATTTCCCAGTGTGTTCCTCAAGAATCAATCCTCCTAGCCCTTGTAAGTTTACCAACAAATGGTAGGTAGGCCCTTATGCATCAGATTGGTATTGATAGGCGTTGGCGGTTGTGATGACCAAGCTCTTCCTCCATATTGCCTCTAAAATCGTGTTGGTGTTGTTGTAGTTGCACTATGTTTCTATACTGCCATAGATTTACCTTCCAATACCTTGTTGTAGCTTCACTCTTGTTACCTTTTTGTAGCTTCATACAACAATTACATAAACAAACTACATTTCTATGTCACTTAATATATCCAATCTTGGTTGGCCTTTCACCTTCCAATCAATAAATCAATGGGCTCGGCTTGGGCTTCACCCTTGAACAGCACTAATTTAAGTTGATGGACTAGCAGCAATTTAAGTTCCAGATACGGATGCATAGGTATAGACAGCAGGGGTATAGGCTATAGATAGAGCTTAGCAAGTTCAACCCCTGACATAGTTCCAGGAAGAAATGAGTAGGCCATGTGTCATAGTTCCAGGAAGAAATGAGCAGGTCAGGTGCCTACATGCATGCAGGTGGTGGAGACGGTGGAGTCATACATTGAAATTTGGGAGGAAGATGACATTGAAATTTGGGAGGAAGATCAGGTCAGACATTTTTGGGTGCAATGAAAACTTTGAACTTAGGTTAAAACTTAGAACAAATAAATTTCATGCAAATCATAATCCAAATCATAAGTTAAAATCAAGGATTGGGATTGTATTTTTACATTGGGAGGAGTGAAGCCTCCAATAACACTTTCATTGTTAGAGCGAATAGGATCATAGATAAATAATTTTTATTAAAATATTTAGTATAAAAAATTGCAACCCATGCTACAATGTTATGGATATACCAACAACACCAAACTAATTGACGGTCAACGTCATATCGAACACTAGAGTCCCTTCTTGCCTTCGCAGGGACTAATAATTCTCCGAAAGAGATGCCATAAATTTTTATTATCCTCCATTTTAATATGATTCTAAAAATTCCATCAGTTCAAGGAATGTCCCTTCAACACTAGCATTAGCTTCCATTTTTCTTGAAGTCTATTCCCATTCATTTTTCAAATGTAAACATCCTTTTCCTTTAGTATATTCTTTATGGGAATAGACCATTGTTCCCCTCTCTTGCCTTTAAAACTTCACAAGTGTTACCTATATTTATCGTTCCACGTTGTCGACAAGACTCCAATCATGATTCCCCACTCTTTAATTCATGACACATATCCTTTTATGGACCCTTTTCACATATAAGTCATAAGATTGGCCCCATATCCTTTCCCATGTAACGATTTTTGGAAGTGTGCACCAACCAATTTATAATTTCTCTAACTCAAAGTTTTTGTATTTTATTAGATTTTTTTTAAAAGGAAGTAAAAGTGTGGAATATGTTTCCTACTCTAATCAATGAGAGAAGAATGTAAAAAAACTCTAAACAAACAATTGCAGAAAAAAGTTAACACCAAAAACATGCAACCACTATACAATGATTCCTGGGGAAAACCCTTCCAAGAAAAAAATCTCACACTCTAATATATTTATAGAGATGCATCTTAAAAGGATTGATCAACAACATTTAACTTCTAGATAAATTTATGCAGCATAATTGTGCCTTCAACAACCTTTATCTTTCAATACCTTCAACCCAAACATTCAATTTATAAGCATAAAGAAACCATTAACCGTGTATGTTTTCTAATTCCACATTCTAGAAACCAATGACAATTTTTGGATTTTACTAAAAAATGTTACTCCATTTCATGATTCTTCGCTTTTATGAAAAATATGTCTTCATTCACAATTTTTGGCTTTTACAAAAAGCATTACTTCGTGCATGATTTTTTTCTTCTACTAAAAAAATTACTTCCTACATGAGATGACTACTAGAGTGTGGGTTGTAAAACTCTAGCAGTTTTGGCATATTCTAATATCATTAACTACAAGGTGTATGGCACACCCATCTTAAGATTCTCCCACTTGTTGTATACCTTACAAGAGCATAAGGAAGAATGCATCAAACTATGAATTCATTGTTAGGGGTTGTGAGGTCCAGAGATTTGCAAGACCAATTGAACTTAATCATTTGCAACATTCTACAAATTGTCAAATTTTCCTAGTAGCATCTTTCCATCCTCTACCATTTCTCAAAAAAAATGGTATTGGATCTCAATATGCTTTGTCTTAGGCTGAAAGGCCAAGTTCTTTTCTAGACAAATAGCATTAAATTGAATTGTATACCTCTTTGACTTCCCCCCACATTTGAATACAAGTTCATAATCCAAATTCATGTTAGAATAAAGGTTTTGGAAAAATTACACGCATGCCACAAGTTTTGTAATGCGCAGCGCTAAGATGCGACATGTATCATATTTTCTACTACATGCAATGACTTATAAATATCACATGCATATCGAATCCTTGAAGATTAGTGTAATGATTGCAATTGTTTTTTTAACCGACCGATTGGTATAAAATCATAACATCAAGTCCTTGTATAAGCTCCAAACTCTAAAT
Source organism: Picea engelmannii (assembly GCA_009831015.1). NCBI lineage: Eukaryota > Viridiplantae > Streptophyta > Pinopsida > Pinales > Pinaceae > Picea > Picea engelmannii. Next base: position 661,045 of record ML781386.1, on the reverse strand, counting down.
CATAAGGTGGTCTCTTTCCAACCAAGTGCAAGCAATGAGAAGAATATATTCCTATCACAAGTCGGGTCATGGTCAAGGTTGTTAGTGAGGTGGAAAGTTTGTTATGATTTCCATGCTTCTATAAAGATATAAGGAATGCATACAAACATCTAAAGGTTAATTTATGGTTCATTTGAGGTGCATTGTAATGGTAGAGCTATAAGTGGAATATGAGAGAGAAAGTAGATCAAGATTTGAATCTCTGATCTATGGTTCAATCTTAATGAGTATTTATGTAGGCCATTTCCTTCCATGTATCTAAATGTTTCTCATGAGTAATGAAATAAAGCATAAGGCCCAAATTTATACTTCCAATCATGTACTTTGTTTTGAATGTATGTTTTTATAGATGTTAGACTATGTGTTACTTATATGGATGTTGATATGAATGAATAGTATATAATGCACAGCTCTTGGTTAAGTGTTTTATGTTTGTATTGTTTCGTCATGTTATGCACAAACATTCGGTCTTCGTGATTCTCATGCACATATTGGGTAAGACCTTTTTCAATACTTGAATAATGAATATGCCAACATGAATGGGGTATTTGTTGGTAAATCCTTTCGAACCCTAGGTATGAAACCCCAAGCCAACAATTGGATACACCTATTTCCTCTAGACCTCTTGTTTCTTACCTTCCCATTTGGCTTTCTCTACTCATTTTCTCTCTTGCTTCTTCTTTGTCCATGTTTCCAAGAGCTCTAATTCTTCATCTGGCATGTGCCACAATGACTCTGACCACTTTGTAATCGCATGTTGAATCTCCTCCTCAATAATACAAAAGGGGAGGATCTCAACTGGAATCTGCGGATCTTTGAGGGGTGTGATGAAAATGTTATGAAAATCACATTTGAATCGAAGATACTCCTCATACCTATTATCAAGGTTGTGTGCTATGCAGAAGGCTTGTGTAGCTAACTGGATCATTTTAGTGTACCATAGTTGAAAATCCATGTTGTTCTCGCATTGGAAGTTCTTGTCCTATTTCTATTGTAGCTCAATGAATTTGGACACAGGGAAATATTGAGTTACTTCAATGTCAGATTTTCGGCCCAGTGATGGTTGCCACACTATCATTGTGAGAAGGAGTAACACCCAAATATAGTGAAACTCCTTGTCGTGGTCCTACGCATCCATGCAGTCCCATATGAACTCATTCATCAAGTATCATGACCAACACATCTTGATGTCTTGAACACATCACTTAGTTTCTAGGATTATCCCTAGTGGGTACTCATCCTTACAACACTTGCACTTCATTTTTCAAGTAAGTAATTGTGAGGAAAAATGAACTCGGTCATCGTTCATAATGGAAACAACCACTCCTATCATTCCCCTATGTGTACCATACTTTTGGTACACTTCTTCTTTATTGGAATCTCATGTTATTACAACATTAGTAGGATCCTCCCATATTCTAGGAAGGATCAAGACTTGGCGTATGGTATCGATGTTGACTTGGTATGGTGATGCAGGAGCATCTTTCCACGTCATCCAGCCAGCCACGTCAAGTGCACGCATTCAAAGCTGAAGAGAGGCGTAGTCATCATTTTGATTTTAGAATTGAATGTAATTAAATATTTAAGCTGTTGAGCTGTGAAGTCATGCCTTTGCACAGGCTGTAGATAAGATCGGATTTAATGTTTGTAAGGCTGAGATCTAGATCCAGATGCTGGACTAGACAACCCATTCAATGTAATTGAATAGGGTAGGTAGGTTGGAGGGAAGTGCTCTAAGAGCCCCCTTGGGTAAAAGAGATGGAGAGGATCTCATTTTGTAGTAAGTTGAGTTGTAGTGGTTGTAAGAGAAGAGCCAGGGAGAGCTCGAGAACACCCTTGTACAAACAGGCATTTGCCATTTTAATACAAACAGAAGCAGATTTTCCTGCATGTATTCTGTGTTGAATGAATGTCTGTGAGTGTTCTATTATGTTGTGAATGTATGTTATGTTTATTCATTTGAAGGAGTTGTTTGGTTTCATACTTGAGAGGTCTTTGAGGCTTTGCACCAGGAGGGTGTGACAGAACGTTGCGGGTTCTGATAGTCGTACACAAAGGATGCACTTCTAAACTCTGCGGAGTCAGACAAAGACGTGTTGCGGCATAGAAGTTGAAATCATCAACTCAAGAGAAGACCTCAAGGTTATTGAATACCTTGGAGGTAGGGTTGTGTGGAAGAAAACACATTGTGCAGACAGAATCTCTGAGGAGTTCTGTGAATCTCTTCCAGAGGGGCATTGAGCAGGTGCAAGGAGTGCACAGAGGAAAGAAATATGTTGTGAGTTCTTGAGGAAGAACCAGAATCACTGAGGATTATGAGAGCTCTTCCAGGTGGTCATTGAGCAGGTGCATAGGCGCACAGGAGAAGACAGAACGGCTGGATGTTCTGTGAGAAGAAACTCTACCAGGAGGGCATTGAGACATTGTGCAGACAGGCACAAAAGAAGAGAACTCTTTGAGTTCTGGAGTTGAAAGAAGAATCCCCTGAGGGATCTTCACGGGGTTACCGAATACCCAGAAGCACTCAGCAAGAGGTTGCTTGAGGCAGAGGATAGCCAGGAGGGAATCCTAATACTCTCCATCTGAAGGAAGAAGAAAAAATGATTTATTTCCTTAGAGAACTGAGTGTTTGACAAGCTCAAGAGAGACAACATTGTGTGTGTGTAAGGACTCTGCAAGGAGTGCAGAAGTCAAAGAATCCTTTGAGGATTCAAATATAAAATCTCAGGAGGAGTTAGCGTTTATACGCACAATGAAGCTCAGGTAAAGGAGCTCGCAGAAACAGAGCAAAGGTCGAGGCCTTTGAGAAATTGGAATTCTTCCAAGTGCAGGAAGAAAGTGCGCAGAAGCTCAGGGGGAAGCTCAGCAGCCATTGGATTGACCGACAGATTCTGGACCATTGAAAATTTCTACGTCCAGAAGAGAGCAGGAGGAGCGCACAAGAAGGACGGATCTGAACCGTCAGATCTAGAGAAAAATACTCATCAGTCGTCAGATCTGACAGAATTTGTGTGAGGGTTAAGCTCGTGAACAGGAAGAGAAATCCCGAAAGGAGGGTTGGCTCATCGGGGTTTCGCATATCGGGAAATCAGAAGTCTCGATGACATGAGATCGGGAATTTCCATGGGAAATCACCCGGAACTGATCTGAGTCGTCCATCAGTTGGGACACGTGGGCGAGATCGAGCGACCCATCGATACATCGGCTACCGGGGTTTGGAGTTGACATAGAATTCCTGTCATCGGGGTATCGACAATCCCGAAATAGCAAGATTGGATCAGGGTTGTCCATCTACTGAGACACGTGGCGGAGATCGAGCGACCGTCGGTACTTTGGCGCATTGGAGTTAGGCATTTCGCGAGTCCTGAAGATGAGGCGTCCGGGACATCAGAAGTCACGAAATTCTGAGAGGTAATCGAGACCGTCCATTCTTGGGACGTGTGGCAGCAATCGAAGCCATCGGGGAAGGTCCCGAAAGGGAGGTCGTTTATCGACAAATTGAGAGTTGGGATATCTCGGATCATGTGGACAAGAAGTCTGGACATTTCAGAATCGCGAGGTCTGAAACCTTGACAAAGTGAAAATCTCCATTGTGGGGGCCAGCTGTCAGCATACCGGAGAAGAAGGAAAGTGCCATTGTGGGGCCAGCTGTCAGCACAACGGAGAATCGGGATTCGAGGGATAGCGAATCCTGAGGACAATTGCATTTCAACATGAGAAATTTTGAAACCCCGATAAGAAGTGTGGTTGTGGTCATATAAGGGGGAGGTCGTGTGGACCAAAGGTCTAGCTGGGGGCTATTGGAGGTTGGAGCACATCGGGGATTTCAAAGCCCAAAACCCCGATAGGAGGTAAGGTTGCGGTCTTATGGAATGATGGTCATGTGGGCCAGGAGTCTAGCCAGGAGGGCTAACACATAAAGGCACGTATCGATGAATTGATTCATCGGAGATCGGGAGTTCGAGAGGACAGGAACTCTTGACGTCGGGGATCACGAAACCCCGAAATCAGAAATAAAATCGGGGAAAGGTCACAGGCGTGTGCAGAGGCCATGACAGGGAAAAGAAAAGGACCTGTGGATCAGGTTTTCATCAGGGATTCTAGCAGGGAATCGAAAGAGCTAATTCAGCTCATGAATGAATGAGAACGATCCTGTGAGCAGGGGAGTGACGAGGTGGTGGTCGTGTCTTTACTACGTCAAGTGGTATCAGAGATAGAACTTTTTTTGTATATTTCAAGCAGAGGGAGGAGCCGGAGGAAGAAGACAGAGCACTGGAGACTCTTTGGTGATTGGTTGCAGGTAGGCAGCAATCAAGAAGACAGTCAGGGAGGTTGTAGGAGGATGAAGATGGTAACACTCTTAGTGCAAAGTGACAGCAACAGGTTTGCTAGGAAAGAAGATAGAGACAGCACCATGGTTATTGAAGACCATAGGCATGCTGGGAGGAAGAGAAAAGTAGAAAAGCTTGTAGAAATGGATAAAGAGCTCTTTGAAATAAGGGCAGACATAGAAAATCTCGAATTGAAGATGCGGCAGGATAAGAAGCCGAGATGGGTATATGAATGGCCCATGAAGAAGATGAAAGCAAAATGGTCAGTCAAGGAGTTGATGGTCAGAGGGCAGCGCATGCTGTTAATAGGGTGGTTGAGGCATACTGAAAACCTCAATGGACCAGAAGAAGAAATGGTTCAGGTATGTGAACCAGAAACTGGGAGAAATCTCAGTGAATTGGGATCAGCTGATGATCTCAAGAACTTCCAGGAGGGCAGAGAAGAAATTCCCAATTACCAGGTGGGCAAAGAGATGAGATCGTTGCAGGATCTCAGAGACTGTCAGGAGGACAGCCAAGGAATTTCACATTGCCAGCTGGGAAATGATATGAGGTCGTTGCGGGATCTCATAGACTGCCAAGAGGGCAGTGGAAGCATCTCAGATTGCCAGGTGGGAAGAAATGAGCATTCGAGATTATCTGAAGGTCTCATGGACTTGAAGGTGAGTTCAATTCAGCAAGGAGTGCTGATGAAGATGGGATCAGTTGATCTCATAGTCTACCAGGAGGGTAGTAGAGACATCTCATATTGCCAGGTGGGCAGGGATGAGCAGGTGAGTTTTGATTGTTGATACTGAGAGGGCGGGTGAATCAGTATCAAGTACAATTTAAAAACCTTTTTCAACTTATACTTAAACCATTCAATTATATCCAATGAGCAATGAACAATAATATAAGAGTTACACCAATACACCACAATACACCATGCACAATATATGAGAAATAATCAATAGTTTTTGTTCAAGGGAAGTAATGACTTCCAAAGGTAGCTACAGCTTCCAAATGTAAAGGGAGGGATAAACCTCTAAGAGTAATATACAATCCTCCAATATCAAGAGATATTTGAACTCTCTATCCTTGCCCCTTCCTTCCACCCAAGAGTATATGAGAGATAATAAAACTTTACATTAAATCATCACCATCAACCAATCATCACATAGAACCTGATAATGCTTTCT
>ML781386.1:633878-651449 GCA_009831015.1 Picea engelmannii | reverse complement strand
ACAGCATGATGTATACTATCCATTCATGGGTGTTTTATATGCATGTGCATTTTCCTTCATGTCCAAATACCTTTATCAATCTTGCGGTCCAAAACCCATGACTAGGGTTGACATCAATGACAACAATCAATCTTCCAACATTGATGAACCCGAGGAGCTGACAAAGTAGGAGATGATTTTGGATCAGAAGATGCAGCTGACAGAAGGGGAGGATCTGAAGGACCTTTTGATGATTGGGGGAATTGAAGTATTCCTACCATTTTCCCAGGAGGAGGCAGAAAACTATGTTGGAGGTGCAGCAACAGCAGAAGCAGAAGAACAGTCGGTTGAGACTGTCAAAGAAGAATTGGAGTAGACTTTGGAATCTGCCCAAGCAGAAGAAGAAAAGGGAAATGAGCATTCTGAGGAGTGTCTCAACATATTCATCCAGGAAGTTGAGGAAGTTGTAGCACTGAAGCTAGCAGCAGAGGAAGCCAAAGAGTAGGCAGGCAGATTTATCACTCCATGGGAGAGGGAGCTAGAGATGCTGGAGGATTGGCTGAACAATCCAGAGCCAGCAAGAGAACTGGAAGAATTTGAGCTGTCAGAGAAGGTGACTGAACAGAAAGTCAATCAGGAAGAGACTACAGAGCTGAAGTCTGCAGCAGATTGGCAACTTGAGGCCACAGATGAAGATGAAGAAGAAGGCATGGGAGATCACAGTGATCTGCCCATGTGCCGAAAATTATTGTAGCTAGGGAGACTGCAAAAATAGGACCAGCCACTGGAGCAGTTGGATCCAGCAATAGAGGAGATCAGAAGGCTTATGTTGAGGTCAACAAGGACTGCCATCGAGGAGAGGCTGAGCAGAAGGAAGGAAGAAGCAGCAGCAACAGCGCAGAAGCAGCAGCAGTAGCAGCAGGATGGAGCGCATGGACAACTCTAGAGGATGATTTGGGATCCAGGAGGATTTCAACATCAGATATGGGAAGCTCATGAACAGGAGCTCATGATTTTGCAGCTGAGGAGTATGATGTAGGAGCATCTTTCCACGTCAGCCAACCAGCCAGCCAGCCGCGTCAAGTGCACGCATTTAAAGTTGAAGAGAGGCGCAGTCCTCATTTTGATTTTAGACTTGAATGTAATTAAATGTTTAAGTTGTTGAGTTGTGAAGTCGTGCCTTTGCACAGGCTGTAGATAAGATCGGCTTTAATGTTTGTAAGGCTGAGATCTAGATCCAGATGCTGGACTAGACAACCCATTCAATGTAATTGAATAGGGTAGGTAGGTTGGAGGGAAGTGCTCTAAGAGCCCCCTCAGGTAAAAGAGATGGAGAGGATCTCATTTTGTAGTAAGCTGAGTTGTAGTGGTTGTAAGAGAAGAGCTAGGAAGAGCTCAAGAACACCCTTGTACAAACAGGCATTTGCCATTTTAATACAAACAGAAGCAGTTTTTCCTGCATGTATTCTGTGTTGAATGAATGTTTGTGAGTGTTCTATTATGTTGTGAATGTATGTTATGTTTATGCATTTGCAGGAGTTGTTTGGTTTCAGACTTGAGAGGTCTTTGAGGCTTCACACCAGGAGGGTATGACAGAATGTTGCGGGTTCTGATAGCCGTGCACAGAGGATGCACTTCTGAACTCTACGGAGTCAGACAAAGACATGTTGCGGCACAGAAGTTGAAATCATCAACTCAAGAGAATACCTCAAGGTTACTGAATACCTTGGAGGCAGGGCTGTGTGGAAGAAAACACATTGTGCAGACAGAATCTCTGAGGAGTTTTGTGAAGCTCTGCCAGAGGGGCATTGAGCAGGTGCAAGGAGTGCACAGAGGAAAGAACTATGTTGTGATTTATTGAGGAAGAACCAGAATCACTGAGGATTCTGAGAGATCTTCCAGGTGGGCATCGAGCAGGTGCATAGGCACACAGGAGAAGACAGAACAACTGGACGGTTTGTGAGAAGAAACTCTGCCAGGAGGGCATTGAGACATTGTGCAGACAGGCACAAAAGAAGAGAACTCTTTTAGTTCTGGAGTTGAAAGAAGAATCCACTCAGGGATCTTCGTGGGGTTATTGAATACCTAGAAGCACTCAGCAAGAGGTTTCTTGAGGCAGAGGATAGCCAGGAGGGCATCATAATACTCTCCATCTGAAGGAGGAAGAAAAAAGGATTTATTTCCTTAGAGAACTGAGTGTTTGACAAGCTCAGGAGAGACAACACTGTGTGTGTGTAAGGACTCTGCAAGGAGTGCAGAATTCAAAGAATCCTTTGAGGATTCAAAGATAAAAGCTTAGGAGAAGTTAGCGTTTATACGTGCAGCGAAGCTTAGGTAAAGGAGCTCGCAGAAACAGAGCAAAGGTCGAGGCCTTTGAGAAATTGGAATTCTTCCAAGTGCAGGAAGAAAGTGCGCAGAATCTCAGGGGGAAGCTCAGCAGCCATTGGATCAGCCGACAGATTCTGGACCATTGAAAATTTCTACGTCTAGGAGAGAGCAGGAGGAGCGCACAAGAAGGACGGATCTGAACCGTCAGATCTAGAGAGAAATACCCGTTGGCCGTCAGATCTAACAGAAGTTGCGCGAGGGTTAAGCTCGTGAACAGGAAGAGAAATCCTGAAAGGAGGGTTGGCTCGTCGGGGTTTCGCATATTGAGAAATCGGAAGTCTCGATGACATGAGATCGGGAATTTCCATGGGAAATTACCCGGAACTGATCTAAGTCATTCGTCAGTTGGGACACGTGGGCGAGATCGAGCGACCCATCAGTACATCAGCTACTGGGGTTTGGATTTGACAGAGAATTCTTGTCATCAGGGTATCGAAAATCCTGAAATAGCGAGATTGGATCAGGGTCATCCATCTACTGAGACGCGTGGCGGAGATCGAGCGCCTATCGGTACTTTGGCGCATCGAAGTTCGTCATTTCGCGAGTCCTGAAGACGAGGTGTCCGGGACATCAGAAGTCACAAAATTGTGAGAGGTAATCGAGACCATCCATTCTTGGGATGCGTGGCAGCAATCAGAGCCATCGGGGAAGGTCACGAAAGGGAGGTCGTTTATCGGCAAATCAAAAGTTGGGATATCGCGGATCCCGTGGACAAGAAGTCCGGACATTTCGAAATCGCGAGGTCTGAAACCCTGACAAAGTGAAAAGCTCCATTGTGGGGGCCAGTTGTCATCATATCGGAGAAGGAGGAAAGTGCCATTGTGGGGCCATCTGTCAGCACAGTGGAGAATCGGGATTCGAGGGATCGCGAATCCTGAGGACAATTGCATTTCGACATGAGAAAGTTTGAAACCCTGATAAGAAGTGTGGTTGCGGTCATATAAGGGGGAGGTCGTGTGGACCAAAGGTCTAGCCGGGGGCTAGCGGAGGTTGGAGCACATTGGGGATTTTGAAGCCCAAAACCCTGATAGGAGGTAAGGCTGCGGTCTTATGGAATGATGGTCATGTGGGCCAGGAGTCTAGCTAGGAGGGCTAACACGTAAAGGCGCGTATCGGTGAATTGATTCATCAGAGATTGAGAGTTCGAGAGGACAGGAACTCTTGACGTCGGGGATCACGAAACCTCGAAACCCGAAATAAAATCAGGGAAAGGTCACAGGCATGTACAGAGGCCGTGACAGGGAAAAGAGAAGGATCTGTGAATCGGGTTTTCATCAGGGATTCCAGTAGGGAATCGAAAGAGATAATTCATCTCATGAATGAATGAGAACGATCCTATGAGCAGGGGAGCGACGAGGTGGTGGTCATGTCTTTTCTGCATCATATGGGTAGTCTAGCCAAAGGAATCCTCCATGCAACCTATTGAGTAAGAACTTGACACACGATTTAATGTTTGAGTTGTGCCCGAAAAAGGGGACATCCAATAATGTCATTATCCCCGATTTGTAGATGGGCTTGGCCCATGCCTTATCGACCACTGTCCCTCGTGCAAGTATTTTTGTGTAAGCATTGAAGCACAGTTCAGAGAACTGTTCCTCATTCTATATGTTGTAATCCACATACTTGAGGTTGGGATCCATGCCTAACATAGGTCCTCTGATCTTTCCCTTGCTATTGATTTCGACCTCGGGAATCTATGCTTCCTTTACTACTTTGAATTTAGGTCACACTTTGGGCTTGCTTGAGGAAGCCATTGCTCTGGTTAACTCTTGGCTCAGTTGACTTGTTGCATCTCTACACCCTACTCCTGAGATATTCTTTGTCTCACCATCCTAACTGTGAACTGGAATGGTTGTTTATGTTGAACACTCCATGCAGACTTGCTCAATCTACACTACACTCGGCTCTGGTTACTCTGAACTCAGCCCTTTGCTTGCTCTGAACATTTCTCTTAGCTCTTGGCTCACTCTAAGCATTTCTCTCAGTTCACTCTAAACTCTATAATCAATGAATAGTCATGTATTGGTGTAGTGGGAACGTTAAATACTTTTGTGGGAACTTCCCTCCATTGTTTACACTTTCCTAGCTATCCACTCATATTTGCGCCCATCGTTAATGTTGACCAGTGATACGTTTTCATGTCATAACCATCGACACACCCTTTTTTAAATGTTACAATAATTGTTTTCGTTCTTCATGCCATCGTGACCTATCCTATCACAATTGCCTATCTCTTCACCATTTTGGGAGCCTATATGTATTTCCATCCAACTGTCCCATCTAGTTGGTCTATCCTATGGCTTTTACTGCGGAAATTAAACCTCAAAATTTGTTGAATATACTAAATGTGTGTGGGTATGGCCTATAATGTTCATATTACCTAGATCTTTCCTATATTGCTAATCATTGCATACTTATAAATACTTTTAATCCTACCTACCTAACTCCTACTTTATTATAACATTGAAACTTCATCAATTCATGGTGCATTCAACCTCTACAGGCCGTAATATTCCTTCAGCCAACTACAATTGATCAATCCTTTGAGGGGATGACCCTTGAGCATTGCTAACTTTGATGTGCCAACCTCACTAATGTATACAATTCTAAAGGGTCCTAACCAGTGGATGTGCATCTTACCCGGGTGCTTCATGAACTTTCTATCATATAGTGATACCAAGGATCCTAGTTGTAGAGTCTTGCATCGAATGTTGTGTTCATGCCAGTCCTTTTGTCTCTATTTCTCCACCATTTGGTTGTTTCCTAAAATCAAGCAGTCCTCCTCCAATACAAATACCTCATATGACCATCTTTGAAGTGACTAATCATCTGACATATGTGTCACGAATGAAATCCTAAGACTTGGAACCACAAATTCTAATGGCATTATTGCTTCTTTTCCATAGACTAACCTAAATGGTGTGTGTTTAATCAATCTCTTGCAAGTAGTTTTATATTCACATAAGATTGTTGTAATATGTTGATCCCAATCATCGTGCTCTACATTTCATACCTTAGTTAGCATCGCTCCAATATCTTGTCAAATTCTTAGACAGTGCCACTGACCTATGGATGATGGGGTGTGCTCTTTTAATGATGAATCATGAACTCCTAATTTATCATGCAAATGGTGTCATTCAAAAAGTGATCACCCTAATCACTCATCAATATCTTTGGTAATCCAAACCTCAAGATAATATTCTCTAACAAAATCATGTGCTCATCTTCGCAGTACAATTATTTAATAGTGTAGCTTATGACCAATGTGTCAAGTATTCTATCACGGTGATAATATATCATGCACCAGTTCTACGCGTCGATGGATTGATCAACCCTACAAAGTCAATTTCCCACTTCTCAAATGGTTCTAGTTTGGTGATGGGAAATAGGGGAAATTCATCTCATCTTAATGACTTCCTAATCCATTGGAAAACGTTGTAGCGCTTACAATAATCCTTCAATTCTTCAAATAGTGATTTCCACCATAATCATGGGCATGCGCATAGAAATTTCTACGCAGTTTCCTTCCCTACATTATTTCCGACAGCAATTCATGTGTGCACCACATAGAGAACCATTTTGCGCTCATAATCCAACACACATTTGTGCAGGATCCCATTGGTGCCAATTTTGTATATCTTCCCTGCAATCAACTAGTAATCAACACTTTGAGTTATCAATTGTCATCATAGTGCCTAGGTGTGCTCCTTCGGTTCCTTTCCTATTGTAAGGTATGTTGCAATATCTACAAGTTGATCCGACACTACCCCAACCCTGAAGAGTTTTGCATAGAGTAACTCATCATCTAGGATTCCTCCAACTTCCCCTGACTCTATCCTTGAGAGATGATCAAGCCCAACATTTCTCTTGTTGATTTTGGCCACTACTTTAAACTTGAACTTGTGGAAGAGTAGCAACCATCGACATAGCCTCCCCTCGAACACTATCGTATTCACCAAGTATTTGAGTGTTGAATGATCAGTGAAAAACTTAAGGGATATCCAAGTAAGTAGTGTCTAAATTTATGCAAGGAATAGACCATCGCTAGTCCTTCGTGCTCCATCGTTGTATAGTTCCTTTTGGAATCGAACAAATTTCTACTAGAAAATTAGACTAGATGATCAATCTTATCCTCTCCTACCTGCACAAGCATTGTGCCAAGTGCAATGGAAAATTCATCCACATGTACATGGAATATTTTGATCTAATCTGGAAATATAAGGATCGGCATAGTCACTAATCTCTCCTTTAATGTGTCTAACGCCTCCTAACATTCATGTGTTCAAACATACTTTGTATCCTTGTGCAATATCTTTTCCAACGACTTAGGAAAATTTTCATAGCTCTGTATGAATCATCTATAGTATCTCGTATGTCCCAAGGTTGTGCCCAACTCTCTTACGGAGGTTGGGGATAGCATGTCCACAATCACTACAATCTTAGCTTGATCGACTAACAAGCCTTCCTTGTAGAAAACTCATCCCAATATAGTCCCAAAGGGTGTACAAAAGATGCAATTTTTTATGTTTAAAGAGATCTATAACTTCTTGCATCAGTCCAGCATAAATCTGGATACCTACATATTCTCTTTGAGCAAGTTGATTATTGTTCAATCATCTAAGTATATACTTCCATAGATTTATGCATGAACTCTTTGAAAGTTGTGATAACAATCCTAGAGAGCACCACAGGTGCATTCTTTAGACCAAATGGCATCACAGTGTATGTGAACGAGCCCCACTCTATCGCAAATATTGTCTTCGCTTTGTCTTCTTTCGTGATGCGCACCTAATAGTAACCTACAAATCCATCCATAAGTCTACACAAAAATATAGATCGTCTGACTTCTTTGGTTGCACTACCATTGGGTTGATCCATTCAGATTCTTCCATTAGGATGTTGATCCCTATGTCTAGCATGCAATCCAACTCCTTGCGCACCTTTTCTTTATACTTTGGATTCAGTCGTTATGGTCATTTTTTTATCGGTTTGGCATCTAATTTCAGCGGGTTTTCATCTCTCCCAGGGATCATGCAATACCCTTCATATTAGAAAAACTTCTTGGAAACAGGTCTTCATATTCCTTTAGAAATTCCACCACATGCATCATTGTTTCTTAATCTTAATAATCGCCAATTTTGTCACTTATATGGCTATATTGTGTTTCTTCATCTTTAATGGCCATGTATAGTTTGACATAATGCTATTGTAGGCCTTCCCTTGAACTTTGTGCATGGCCTTGGTTTCATCAATCTGTAAGCTATGAGGCTCCTCTTCCTATGCATCATTGATATCTAGCTTCCAACAGTACATTAGATGATTTAACTACACCATTAGCTTGTGATAGGCACATACTACCTTCTATGTGGAGTCATTGGGTTACTAATTGAATATGAAAGTCTTGATCCTCAACAACATATCTTTATGTGTGGGGACCTTTGATGTAGAATTAAATGTTGCAAAAAATTGATTACTAACTCTTTCCCACTCCTTGATCTACCTCCTAGTCTCCTCCTGAATGTACTAGTTTTGGGGGACTATATCCATAATGTGGACAAATCTATGGATCCACTGCGCTTAAGGGATCTGCCTAGTTGTCCATAGTTGCTTGAATAACCAAATGTGTTCATGGGGATCTTATGTCCCCTTGTACCTACTTACCAATTCAAATTCAGTTGAGGGTTGAAACCTTACTTTGATGTACTCTACCACCTATTCCCATTCCTATAATTATACACAGTGTGTCACCGACCAGTGCCTAGGTGTTCCCTTCAGCAATGCATCCATGGCCTACATCCTATGGGCCTCAAGCACACCATCTTCCATTTGCACTATAAATGAATCTATCGGGTGATGGGACTGAGAAATGTTACCTTTTTGTCTCCATTTGATAATGTTTGAGTCTATCTAAGCCACATCTAACCCTCATATATGTTATTCTTCACCCATCCTAGCCATCCACTGTACAAAGGTAATTTTAGATTGTGTTTCTTATATTTTCATGTTTACATGATAAAATTAGGATAGAAATATGAGTTTTAGTTATAATGTAAATAAGAGTTTCTTCTAGTTTGGATAAAATAGATTGTAGTCCAATGACAAAGAATTTATAGCCCAACGATTTCTCATACCCATTACAAAGGGTTAATGATAATTATCAAAATATTTAATAATATATATCAAATGGGCACGTACATGAACAGAACAACTACCATGAGAGAATCAAGGGTTGGTTTAATTGATTTCAGGGTGCATTTATTCATGGCCAAGCATCTCAATCAGGAAATACGTTAGTGGTTGTTGACCCTCAAATGCGCTACGTCATTTGAAAACTCTTTTGTATATTTCTTTTCTACACTTGAAAAAATTTTCTTTATGTCGCGGGTTCATGAGTCAACTTCATTCTTGTTACAATTTTTTTCCTCCTCCAAAATGAATCATTGTATTCCATTATATCCATTTTATACCCATACTTAGATTCATTTTTAGTTTCTCGCTAGCTCATCACATATTCTCGTTTAAGTCCGAAGCTTTGCCATTTCCAAAATGCACCACCATGTTCCACCATCCTCATTTTTCACCATACTTATAACTTTTTCAAACATTCATTGCGAGTATAAGCCACTCGCTCAATTCACTTGATTATCACCATGACTAGTCCATTCAATCGATTCATGATACTTCGTCATTTTCTCATACTTCATTTCTCTCTTGATATTTCAGTAGTTAGTTGATTTTCAAGCGTCATCGCAGGTTCGAGCGATATCATAAATCTTCAAAACTCTTCCCCCCATTACGTACGATCGATCCAGTCTTATACTTAGTCATTTTTCGAGTTTTCACTGTGGTTTGACGTGTCTACTGGTTTGTGTTGATTCTCCTCCATACTTTCGATCCTCCGCCACCCACGCTAATGCATGCTTCATCTTGTCACTCTCCCCAAAGTACATTTAATTCAAATTTTACAAAAAATAACAAGTGGTTAAAGTATTAAAAGGTTGTTATTAATGGTGACCTTCTTGAGACAAATTCCCCAATGATATGAGGTCCAATATGGCCTCACAAAGGTCCCATTAGGGGACATGTCTTCATTCAACTTGATAAAACAAAGCAAGGAACCCTTCCAAGGTTAACAAAGGTCACCTCAGACAACTAGCAAAAATATAAGGGATGGGTTGAAGGAAAAGGAAAGGCAAGGAAGATGAGGGATTGCCTCAAGCAAATTGGTAACAACAGAAATCGAGGACTGGAGCATGTGCAATAAAGGGGGAATCGAGCAAGAAGGAGACTCTAAGACCAAGAAAGTATTCTACTTAAACGTAGGCCCGCTAAGTTATGGTTGGTCCCTACAAGTACTAGCTCATCAGGTAAGGTCAACCCCTTCTTGATGAAAACGAAACACTATAGTCCAGAGCATCACTCTTGAAGGCACTCAATCTCTCAGTTTTAGGCCATTTTTGAAAGTCTCCAGTTAAGAGGTCTAATCCTAAAGGAGGTAGGTCTTGAGAAATTCGTTGATGTGAGCAAGCAACATCACAAAAAGATCATTTTCAAAGCTCTCTCATCAAGAGATCACATCTTGAGGATAGATCAAACTGATGAGAAGAGTGTGTTCTTACTCCTCTATTTTATTCTTATTCTTCAGATTTATATCCTACTACCTGAAAGTGTGCTTGCTCGAATGCTCTCAAGAGAGATTTTTCTTCTCTCTTCTAATCATGAAGATTGATCATCGCACTGAATTCGTCAGTCTTCTTCTCGGTCTGATTTTTGATAAAAGGTTGATATCATGCTCAAGAGAGAGCACTGACCATAGGAACGACTTAGACATGAGCACACATTCGGGAGGAGAAACAAGGTCTTGTACTATGGGCTAAGAGATTAAAGGGTTGGCCTAAAGGAAGGTTGAAAATGTCTACTACGACTACATATACATATAAACTACATATATTGATTATATATCGACGAGGAAAAAGATAAAACAACCAAAGAAGGTTGAAGGATCATCGAGTGCTTGGGTGCCTTCAGGGGTTGGGGGGGTATCTACATCCTATCGGTATCCTTTGGCTGCTATTGGGAACTTAGATGTGTTGTGTTAGATTCAAAGGGGTTTATACATTGAAGTAAGTCGAGCAAGCACATATGAAGAATAAGTGTATATCTCTAAAGGAAAGTATAAATCAACTTCATCAACGTGGGTGCTTTTGTTCAGAACATGGAAAATGGGTAAGAGAGAAGATCTCAAGCAAGCAGCAAGAGATCTATCTCAGGTAGGGAAAGTTCAAAGCGGTAAGCCGGCAAGGTCGAGATCAGCAGTCAGGTCTAACGTAGGTCGAAGGTAATTCGCTCAGAGGTTCTCAAGTGGTCGATCTAAGGCAGAGATAAGATGAGGCTTTTTTTCTTCCTACCTAGCCGGAGCCAGGCTAAGAGCAGGTACGAGGGTGGAAACAAGGACGGCATCACAAGAAAACGCATCAGAAACACATACATGCAAAAGTGGAACCAGAACCTGATCCAGGCGGTCAATCCGCTAGTGAAAAGGTGGCGTACATATATGATCCTACCCCTCACACATACACATGATGAATGTGCTTCAAACCTTTAGGCCAGTAATAGGGCGGTAAAGAAGGTTGTATCAGTTACTCCAACCCAAGCTTATTGGTACCACGCTTCTATGCTTCCACGAAGAGAGGATACGCTGCTACGTAGCGAGGTATATAAAGACGTCCTACTACTTCTTCTTACCGGGATGGCCTATAATCAATCTCTTTCCAACTAGTCATGTTAGCCCTTTAACCTCTGCTTGCTCCCTTATTTTTTGTGATAGCCCCTAGATTTCCCACGCCCACGTGACATCTTTGATAACTCCTTAAACACGTCCCATGTATAGTTTGAATACATGCCTTACTTCCTTAGCACAACACAAACTATGAACACAACATGCAGCACACCCCAGAGCCATCACTTGAATCACTACAACATCGTGTCAAATCATCAAGGTCAAGAGAAATTAACAAGTTCTGCCCGCTGCCACCCATCCCTGGCAAAGGAACAACAACAAACAGAGAATAATAGAAATAGAAAGATATAACGCCACCAAAGAAAAAGAAGATATAACCGCCACCGAGAAGATAGAAGAAAATAGGGCCATCCATCAGTGAAGGGAGAAGCGAGAAAGCAATAAGAGCTATGAGAAAGGAGTAAGAGAAGGGGATAGGAAATGGGAGTAAGAGAAAGGAGTAGGAGATAAGAGTAAGAGAAAGGGATAAGGTTGAGTTTAGTGACAAATGAATTAATTCTAGATGTTTGTGTGATCTTTTTACTACAGAAAGGAACCTTTCATATATGTTTTTCAAGATTTGCAATATGGCCTAAAAGGCATCTTTCCTTGATCTTGAGCTTGATAGGTGCCTTTGAGCCACGGATTTACTTTAAGGATTGATTGCCTTTCTCCTTGAGTTTGAGAAGGATTCCTATTAAGTGAAGTGAAGTTAAGAGGGAGCAATCAACTCGAATAGCTCTAAAGGTTACCCGTCCTTGAAACGATAGGTCAGAATTTGAAGGTCCGGGAGATGGCCTAGGTCCTTGAGCTTGAGCTTGAGGGAGATTTCCTAGGTCCTTGAAAACACAGAGCTTCAGCTTTAGCCTCCTTCCTTTTGCAAAAGGTCTGAATTTGAAGGTCAAGGAGATGGCCCCAAGGTATCCATCCTTTCAGGTCAAGGCCACATCTTATTTACCTAAGGTCCTAGCATATTATCCCTTTACCACATTGAGTGGGGAACATAGCCTATCGAGAAGCCTCGGAGCCTCGCAGCCCGACTGGTTAAGTTCTCGGAGCCTTGCCCGTCACCCTTCCTCGGAGCCTGACTGGTTAAGTGGGTTCGAGAGCCTATAAAGGAAATGGTTCAAGGTTAAGGAAACAGTTCAGGGTTAAGAGCGAGGCCCAATCCCAACCCACACCCCAAAGGAGCTTACTCGCTCTCAAGGGCCAGGCCCAAGCCTAACCCGCTTTCTCTATGGTCAAGTGTATCTATCCTCCCAAGGAGGGCCAATGGTATGAATCGTGGTCTCAACCTAGGGCCTGAATTTAGGAAGGAAGTTGGACTTCTTACCACCTTCTATCCGAAGGGATATCCATGCACCCACCAAGGGAAACGATGGTCTTCTCTTTGCACCTGGAAACGAAAGATGTTGTCTAATTCAAGGAAGGATTGAACGGCATTCAATGGCATCATGAATGACCCTTAAGCATGATAAGGACAGATATTTATCACCGTCCATGACCATCATCCTCCCTTCCGTCGGAGGGACATCCTGGCATGGTGAGAATAACCTCCCTTTATTGTTTCTGCTCTTAAAGGAGCGAAGCCACTTGTCCAAGTTACTTATTGATGAGGGGGGGAAAGGATGTTTACTAAGGAAAGAGATTTCTTACTGGCAGTTTGATGAGGGACCGTTAGGGACCGGTAGTTCCAAGATCATTGGGAACGTTAGGGACCTATAAGGAAAGGAACCTGTATGTCACAGGGGCCATTAGGGACCTCTAACGATTATAAGAACATATATTTATTATCGTCCATGACCATCAGCCTCCCTTCCATTGGAGGGACATCCTATAATGGTGATAATACCTTGTTGGTCTCCCTTTTTCCCTCCCTCTATATAAGAAGTTTATCGGGCAGTCCCAGTACTAACTCACCTACTAAGGAAATATCTTTATTACCAGCCATTCTTTTCTACCCTAAACCTGCTCTCAAGGGCGAGGCCCCAGGAAGGAAAGAGATTTCTTACCGGCAAAGAATCTGTAAAGGAAGCATTTCAGGATTGAAGGACCTCCTTATCCCATCTACTTCGCTTAAGCTACCCAGCTGATGTTCGAGTATGCCTGGAAACAGATGGAACATAATTTATAAGCCTTAGAATGGATGGATGGTCTTTACCGCACTCTTTACTGCACTCTTTACCACTTCAACATATAGCGAAAAGGATACCATAAAGCAAGTAAGAAGGCAAGGAGACAATAAGGCAAGTCAGACCAATCTCCTTTCATTAGCTGGAAAGTCACATTGTCGGGTAGCAGGAAGGAAAGCATTCATACGGGTAGAAGGAAAATCACACTGTATCCGGAATCAAGAGCTAGTTTCCCTCTAGCGCGATGGATTATTACTAGCTTGTCCAGTTACTTGCTAGCGTAGTTGGTGAGATAGAAAGTGACATGGATCTGGAAAGTGACATGGATTATTACTATAAAACTTGCCCAACAATAAGGAAGGAAAGCATACCTTATTTTTATTTTTTTTTAACCAAGCATTCCTTATTTTACTTGCTAGCAACGGGTAGCTGCAAAGTCACAGTTTTGCTCGGAAGAAAAGAGCTAGTTATGTTTCCCTAATGCCCAACAATAAGGAAAGTCACACTTTATGCCCAACCATTTCCCTGTTTCTCTCGTTAGGAAAGCATTCATTTTCCTGGTTGCTCTCGTCAGGAAAGCATTCATTCATTTATGTTTCCCTAGCAGAAGGAACACTATAGATCTACGTTGCTTAACCAATTTTTGTATCCCTATCTGTCTCCCTGAAAGTCAAGGTCAATGCTCCTATCGTTCCTACTCTCATTCCCATAAGCCTCTCGTTCCTACTCCTTCCCACTCTGGCCCGGCCAATCTCTTTCTCCCTTCATTCCAAGGCAATCAAATGGCAATCAAATGGACTACGGTTTGGTCTTTGGTGCTAAGGTCTAAGGTGCTAATACCCAAGGTCTAAGATCTAGTCTAAGGGACTCATGTTTGCCTTTCTTGTGTGCTAATGCCCAACGTATAAGGTCTGGTCTAAGGGGCTCACGTCAATAGCCTCTTTCCTACTATTATTCCTACTCTTTTGCTCTACAAAGGGGGGCTTAAGGACATTCATTCTTTCTACCGGCCCAAAGATGTTATCTTCTTTGGGGTTTATTTGAAATAAAAGCTACTTAGTAACTGGAAATTAGACATCTAATTCTCCTGAATTATAATAAGTAGCTACAATTTACAATTATACAGTGAAGTGTACTTAGTTTTATTTTCAAAGATATAGCTACCGAAGAGAAAAAGGCTCAAGGCAATGTTAATTTGTGGATAAAAAAAAGGAGGTGTCTGAAATGGTCTAAGACGTGTAATTGTAAAGTGTAGCTATTTTTTTGGGGTTCTTATGGCTCAAGGTTGTACCTCGTATGGGCTCGCAATCGTGAACCTTAATTTCTTTGGGTCGTTTCATAAGGAGCGAAGCTGCTTGTCCGCATCGAGCAAGGTTTGTAATCTTATTTCAATTGTAGGTACTTATTTATAGTTGTTCATGAGGCGGTCACAATCCATGCTAGCTGTCGCAAAAGAGAGGAAAAGATAAGAACTACTTTAAGCGGATGGTCTTGAATCGGATAGGGAAGTTTGTCTCCTTGTTGTCGCTCGCTCGGGTGATTGTTTCTATCTCTTTATCCATATCGAGGAGAACACCTATTCGGGTGGAACCTATTAGCGGGAATTTACAATGCCTTAACGCAGGACAACACCAGCAAGCGATCCTTTACCATGCCAGATGGAAGCATGACCCAACAGATAGGGATACAGAGGAAGCTGGTAACTTAACGTATCTCTACGCTAGCTGTTGCAAAAGAAATAAAAAGAATGGATAAGAGGTGTTGGTCTTGATAATCTCCTTGCTACCTCGCCTCTACAATTACTACTACTTCCTCGCTATCTTAGTGGGGTGCAGGCAGGAACCAAGGACAGTGGGGTGCAGGCAGGAACTCGCTACCTCGCCTAAGTATGGGTTCGGAGCTAAGGACAGGTTCCTCGCCTCATTATAGTTATTCCCCTCAATGAGAATTCCCCTCCATTCTAGAGGAACCATTCAACAACCACCTTATCTCAACCTCCCTTTATAAAGCGTGGGTGAGGAGCCATTTATTACCCTAAGAGCATGGGTTCAATCTCACTATTTAGACTAGATTAGAGCAGTGGGGCATTTACTAAGCGTTCTTTCTCAATCCTATTCATATTCTAAGGAAGGGAAAGGGAGGCATTCCTATTATGCCATGCCATTAGCTTTAGGAAGGCATCAGAGACCAAGGCATCAGAGTAGGAGCTAATTAGACAAAGCTTGATTGCTATTTATTTACTGGGCTTGAGAGAAACTCATCAGAGAGTCTTCTTGTATTGGGCTATTAATGGAATGGCACCTTTCTATTGGGATGGGTCGGGCCATCTCTATCCTCGATATAGAGAAATTGCAAGCTTTAGACTTACTCGTTTCCGTATACCTCCTTCATTAGCTAAGCGCCTTATTACATCTATCAAGCAAGTTGTCCATCCCTTATGCTCACTTCCCCTCTTTCTATTATTGGGCAAAACTATGTATTATTGGGCATATGTATGACTCAACATATGTACAAGGGAAGAAGCAAGGAACCATCCAAGTAGATGCCCTTGGATACAGGTAGATGGAGCCATGCCCTTTGCTTCAGTATTTTAGAGTTGCTTTACTTCTGTTAGGAAACATACAAAAGTATAGGGGTTACAAACCATTTATGTAGGGAGGGTGAATCTGGCGTATACAAAAGTAGAGGGGGGTCGTATTTGAATAGATATCCCCCCCACTTAAACTAGTGATGGGAACTTTTACCCTAGTTATGCTTTCTTTAGAAGAATCGGAGATAGGTTTCCTCTCTTTGCTTACTTACCTGGGAACTTGTTAGAATTCATTAGTTATGCCCTCCCCCACTAGCCCCAATAGTCATTTCCCTGGAGATCAGTCTACATCCCTTGCCCTCCCGAATTAGTCGGTTAAGCATGCATAGGCTCAGGATGGATTAACAGAGTACGTCCCGAGGTCTCTTTTACTCTTGTATACTAGACTCTTTATTACTTGGCATTTATATCTAGTTATCAGAAATTTATAGTTATTGGTACCTGAATGGATTGATAGAGAGGTTTACGTACCCCAATTTATGCTTCCTCACTAGTTAGTCGTACCCGAATGGATAGGCGGGCATCAACTTGACATCTTTAGCATCAAGATGGTCGCGGCTTCCTTACCAATTCTCCTGTCCTAAGAACATGCTCATTCGCATCCCTCAAAAAGGAGACCTACATATTTAGCCCAGCTACCATGCCCTCCACAAGCTCATTGATTGAGGGGAAGCAATAGTGGCATTACCATTATGGCATTTGCATGACCATGAGCCTCCCTTCGGTCGGAGGGACATCATTTAATTGTGATAAATTTTACAAGGAAAGGAGAATCTTTTCTTTTACGGTCAAGCAAAGCGTTAAGACCCGCAAACAAAGGGGCCTCTTTAAGAGGTACCGATACGTTAGTGTTTCCGAAGGGACCTCTGTAAGAGAAGAGAATAGGGACCTTCCCTAGAGTTTCAAACCAGGATACCCTAGAGTGCCCAAGGACACGTTAGCGTTAGCGTCAAGCACAAACGGGCACATTCACCTAGGGAACCTAGGAGCATTAAAACAAGCAAGAGATATCTGAAAGCCAAGCAAAGAGCTTCCATCTAGGGAACCTAGGAGCATGAAGGGACTTCCTTCAATGGTTAGAATTGACAAGGAAGCCTTCAATTGTGAGAATTACCAAGGAAGGAAAGGATCTTTCTCTTTATTACTGGTAGATTTTATATCTTTAGCTAAGCAAGGATTCAATCATTTATTTAATGATAGGTCTAAGCATTCACCCTCCCAATCAAAGAAGGAAAGAGATTTATTATCGTCCATCTACGTCCATATACAAAATCCTTCCACCGTCCATACAGCCGCTTCGCTACCGTCACAGCTTCTCAGGAAAAAGATTAATTACCGTCCATGAACATTGTCGTATGACCGTCCCGCTGCGGCATTACCTCCATGAACGTTGTCGCATTACCTTACAGCTGCCAAGCCTTCTAGTTACCTATTTCTTAACGTCTCCCTTTCACCGCCTCCTTTTAACGGATATCCATTCTTTCACCGCCTCCTTTTAACAGATATCCATTCCATCAAACCGGTTTTCACGGCCTCCTCGCTATCCACTCCATCAGACCAGCTACCCCTTTATTAAGGAAATATATTTATTATCGGTAGAATACAGTGACTCTAGGATTTCTTTCCGCCCTATTAATTAATCACTCACGAGTCGAGTCGAGTCAATATCTAAGATCATAGCTAAGATCTTCGATCTCCTGTGA
>ML781386.1:580078-626182 GCA_009831015.1 Picea engelmannii | reverse complement strand
AGTATGGTGTTACCAAGAAAAGTCAAGAAACGAAAGTCAAGACAAAAGTGACAAGAAGAGCCTTGAAATCCTAAGACTGTTCATGCACGCAAACGAAGACAAGAAAGACATCAATCAATGGTCCAAGAAACTCTTATGAGGCAATCAAACTGATCTGGGAAGTTGAAAATACCAAAGCTCAAATCCAAACTTTTGAAAAAACGAGTTCGCAGGCAGGCAATATTACACAATGCGAGAATCACTGATTCTCGCAGGTGACCCTTGAGCAGGGTGTGATAACCTCGCACTGAAACCTAAAGGCAAAGTGCGAACTCTACCAATTCTCGCAGGCTGCAATGAAGTACAGTGCGAGTATGTCTGAATATAATCAAAATTTTGGAAAATGAAGCAAAATTTGAAAAGACCTCTGGACCCAGAGGGTCTATCAGGATATCCTGAAGACTCACGGATTGATAGGACAGGAGAAAAGTGAAACCAGAGCAAATGGCCACAAGCCACAAAGAAAATAGGATTGTTCCCCAGTGGAGTCGCCAATTTTGTTATCGGACTAATCGGTAGGTGCGGACACTAACTGATCTCCCTAGATCCACCTGGATCTAGAACAAAATAGGACAGGACATGACTCTTTCCCTAAGTTTTGACTATTGAATTAACTAGGATGAAGGAACGAATAACATACCTTATTATCTCTTCCTAGGGTCTTTGTTACTCCTGCTTCGCTCCAGCGCTCTCATGAAGTCCAGACCAAGACAACACAAACCAACCAAAGTGAAGATAGCACAATATATTCAACAGTTAACCTATGTGTATGATCAAGGAATTACACAATAAAGTGGAAATAACTTTATGGGAAAGGGACATGCCACTGTATCATATTAATGGAAAGTAAAGCTTACAACCTGAGCCTTGATGTCGCAAACTTCCTTCCGATGGCTCTTGGCTCCGACACACACACTTGCTCAATCCTTGCATGAAGAAGATCAAATCCTCTTGATAGACTTGCTAGAGTCTCCAAACTGTTGTTCAATGTTGAGTCATTCACACAATTCTTTCACCAATTCTCCAATGAATCTTGCTTCACCTTTTCCATGAGAATTCCCTCAATATATAGGAGAGAATGAATTAGTTGCTTGGATAAGAATGATCCCAAAATATCAGGGAATCCAGTAGTAGGATAACCATTTGAATGCCAACCCATCCTTTTAGAAGATTCCCTTCTAGAAACATCGAGAATTCATCTTTTTCCATGCTTTAGGAAGAGTTCGCACCCTAGCAGTTCAACACAGTGTGAGAAGTTCGCACCCTGGCTTAAGGCAGCCTGCGAGAATGGGTCATTCTCGCACCCAAATGTACTAGCAGCTTGCGAACCTTCTTCAAAAATGAGTTTTCTAGGAAGAGATGAAAGTAACTTTTCTCAGGAGAAAGGTCATATGAATAGCCTGAGTACACCATCATCATTACATCATCATGACGACCAAAATCATGGGTTCTTGTAAAGTGTAGCTATTTTTTGGGGGGTTCTTATGGCTCAAGGTTGTACCTCGTATGGGCTCGCAATCACGAACCTTAATTTCTTTGGGTCGTTTCATAAGGAGCAAAGTCGCTTGTCTGCATTGGGCAAGGTTTGTAATCTTATTTCAAAGTGTAGGTACTTATTTATAGTTGTTCATGAAGCGGGCACACCAAGGCAGTCACAATCTATGCTAGTTGTCGCAAAAGAGAGGAAAAGATAAGAACTACTTTATGCGAAAGGTCTTGAATCGGATAGGGAAGTTTGTCTCCTTGTTGTCACTCACTCAGATGATTGTTTCTATCTCTTTATCCATATC
Source organism: Picea engelmannii (assembly GCA_009831015.1). NCBI lineage: Eukaryota > Viridiplantae > Streptophyta > Pinopsida > Pinales > Pinaceae > Picea > Picea engelmannii. The sequence goes on along the minus strand of ML781386.1, from coordinate 624,353 downwards.
GAGGAGAACACCTATTCGAGTGGAACCTATTAGCGGGAATTTACCATGCCTTAACGCAGGACAACGCCAGCAAGCGAGCATTTACCATGCCAGATGGAAGCATGACCCAACAGATAGGGATACAGAGGAAGTTGGTAAGTTAATGTATCTCTACGCTAGTTGTCGCAAAAGAAATAAAAAGAATGGATAAGAGGTTTTGGTCTTGATAGTCTCCTCGCTACCTCGCCTCTACAATTACTACTACTTCCTCGCTATCTTAGTGGGGTGCAGGCAGGAACTCGCTACCTCGCCTAAGTATGGGTTCGGAGCTAAGTATAGGTTCCTCACCTCATTTTAGTTCTTCCCCTCAATGAGAATTCCCCTCCATTCTAGAGGATCCATTCAACAACCACCTTCTCTCAACCTCCCTTTATAAAGCGTGGGTGAGGAGCCATTTATTACCCTAAGAGCATGGGTTCAATATCACTATTTAGATTAGATTAGAGCAATGGGGCATTTACTAAGCATTCTTCCTCAATCCTATTCATATTCTAAGGAAGGGAAAGGGAGGCATTAAGAGGGAGGCATTCCTATTATGCCATGCCATTAGCTTTAGGAAGGCATCAGAGCAGGGGCTAATTAGACGAAGCTTGATCGCTATTTATTTACTGGGCTTGAGAGAAACTCATCAGAGAGTCTTCTTGTATTAGGCTATTAATGGAATGGAACCTTTCTATTGGGATGGGTCGGGTCGTCTCTATCCTCTATATAGAGCAATTGCAAGCTTTAGACTTACTCGTTTCTGTATACCTCCTTCATTAGCTAAGCGCCTTATTACATCTATCAAGCAAGTTGTCCATCGCTTATGCTCACTTCACCTCTTTCTATTATTGGGCAAAACTATGTATTATTGGGCATATGTATGACTCGACATATGTACAAGGGAAGAAGCAAGGAACCATCCAAGTAGATTCCCTTGGATACAGGTAGATGGAGCCATGCCCTTTGCTTCAGTATTTTAGAGTTGCTTTACTTCTGTTAGGAAACATACAAAAGTATAGGGGTTACAAACCATTTATGTAGGGGGGGTGAATCTGGCGTATACAAAAGTAGAGGGGGGTCGTATTCGAATAGATATCCCCCCCACTTAAACTAGTGATGGGAACTTTTACCCTAGTTATGCTTTTTTTAGAAGAATCGGAGATAGGTTTCCTCTCTTTGCTTACTTACCCGGGAACTCTGTTAGAATTCATTAGTTATGCCCACCCCCACTAGCCCCAATAGTCATTTCCCTGGAGATCATTCTACATCCCTTGCCCTCCCGAATTAGTCGGTTAAGCATGCATAGGCTCAGGATGGAACGAAGTACGTCCCGAGGTCTCTTTTACTCTTGTATACTAGACTCTTAATTACTTGGCATTTATATCTAGTTATCAGAAATGTATAGTTATTGGTACCCGAATGGATTGATAGAGAGGCTTACGTACCCTAATTTATGCTTCCTCACTAGTTAGTCGTACCTGAATGGATAGGCAGGCTAGTTATGCTTACTTTCACCCTGGAGGTATGTCGATGGTGGACACGTCTTACTGGGCATATTAAGGATTCATTGAGGTGTGTCAAGTGCTTCCTTCGAACCCTGTACTCCCTTACCTCTTATATACTATAGGGTTGTAAGGCTCACAAGTATTCAAGTATTCATCAGTATACCCCTAGTTAGCCCTAGTTAGCCCTGCTAGCTCATGCTCATTTAGAGTTACTTGCTTCATGGAATAATTCCTTAGCCAATAATGCCTTGCTTATGCCTTGCTTCATCGAAGAATTAAGGTATCGGTTCTGGAGAACAATTGAGGTTCACCCGAAACCGCTATGGGAGCACAAGTATAGATACTCTTTATACGTAGCACAAGTATAGACACTTATTATAGGCAGTCCATCAGGCAGTCTCTTCCTCAAGTATTTGATAGATCAGTCCAAAGCGTAGTACAAGAGTGCCCTTAGGTTACCCTGACGAGCGAGTTTATACTATACTATTTCGCTAATCGAACCTTCAAACCATTTAGCGATCTCAGCCATCCTAACGCTCAGACGGGCACTCAATCATCTATGTAAGTTCTTTATACCTTCCTCACCCTCCTTTGTCAGGCGAGTTGTGACTCATACTACTTATCCTTGGCCTTCCTTGGGTTCAACTTGACATCTTTAGCATCAAGATGGTCGCAGCTTCCTTACCAATTCCCCTGTCCTAAGAACATGCTCATTCGCATCCCTCAGAAAAGGAGACCTACATCTTTAGCCCAGCTACCATGCCCTCCACAAGCTCATTGATTGAGGGGAAGCAATAGTGGCATTACCATTATGGCATTTACTTTTCGGCATGACCATGAGCCTCCCTTCGGTTGGAGGGACAACCTTTAATTGTGATAAATTTTACAAGGAAAGGAGAATCTTTTCTTTTACGGTCAAGCAAAGCGTTAAGACCCGCAAACAAAGGGACCTCTTTAAGAGGTACCGATACGTTAGTGTTTCGGAAGGGACCTCTGTAAGAGAAGAGAATAGGGACCTTCCCTAGAGTTTCAGACCAGGATGCCCTAAAGTGCCCAAGGACACGTTAGTGTTAGCGTCAAGCACAAACGGGCACATTCACCTAGGGAACCTAGGAGCATTAAAACAAGCAAGAGATATATGAAAGCCAAGCAAAGAGCTTCCATCTAGGGAACCTAGGAGCATGAAAGAACTTCCTTCAATGGTTAGAATTGACAAGGAAGCCTTCAATTGTGAGAATTACCAAGGAAGGAAAGGATCTTTCTCTTTATTACTGGTAGATTTTATATCTTTAGCTAAGCAAGGATTCAATCATTTATTTAATCACAGGTCTAAGCATTCACCCTCCCAATCAAAGAAGGAAAGAGATTTATTATCATCCATATACAAAATCCTTCCACCGTCCATACAGCCGCTTCGCTACCGTCACAGCTTCTCAAGGAAAAAGATTAATTACCGTCCATGAACATTGTCGTATGACCGTCCCGCTGCGGCATTACCTCCATGAACGTTGTCGCATTACCTTACAGCTGCTAAGCCTTCTAGTTACCTATTTCTTAACGTCTCCCTTTCACCGCCTCCTTTTAACGGATATCCATTCTTTCACCGCCTCCTTTTAACAGATATCCATTCCATCAGACCGGTTTTCACGGCCTCCTCGCTATCCACTTCATCAGACCGGCTACCCCTTTATTAAGGAAATATATTTATTATCGGTAGAATACAGTGACTCTAGGATTTCTTTCCGCCCTATTAATTAATCACTCACGAGTCGAGTCAATATCTAAGATCATAGCTAAGATCTTCGATCTCCTATGACTTTCTACCGACGTGAATGCAACGCGAGCTGAGGTGGCATAATCCGCCACGGAGTGACTGGCTTTCGATCAGTGAAATAGGTGATATAAGGAAGGTAAAGCCGGGATCGTTCTGAAACTGCGGTCGAGATATGAAGCTTACTCGAGATAGGAGGAGGAGTGAGGACGTAATAGAAGGAGGTCTTCTCGACCGATGGGCACCAATCACCGGTGGGATACACACCAAAGCAATCCCCAGGCATTTGCCCAGGTTGACATACCAAATTAATCCCCGCCATTTTCATTCAAATCCTCCAGTTACCATATAAGCTAATCACCAGGCGTATGAATCTCGGCCATTTCGAAGCCCTACTCGTCCTTCTCGCATTTGAGTTAGCATGTTCTTGCGCTCCTTTCGTGCTCCCTCGAATCTGTTCTGTCGTATCTTCCCTTAACACTTCCTTTGAGAATCATCTCATAGCTTACGGCACGGACAAGGTATGCAAATGATGGGGCAGGGATGAGTATGGAATGGGAAGGAATGAATCTCTATACGGAAGAAAGGTACCAATATTGAAGCAAGGACGATTCCCGGAATAGACAGGGTTCACTATACGGAACAGATGGTTTCGTTCAGTCATTACTATCCCTCTCCCTCAGATGAGAAAAGCTGTTATTCACCTGCTTTGTGCGTGCCTGCCAGCCATTATGGTGTTTCGGAATGGAGAATGGGAATATAGGTGGGCGGGGGAAGTTTGAATTACTATCGAAAGATCTACAAATATCTAGGAAGCTAACTCCTTCAGATGGATGAATAAGTGCGACAAAAGCTCGATTCGAGGGTGAGGATACGTTAAGTGGACTTGCCAGTTATGGGCGAGGGACGTTAAGTGACTCGACCGACAAAGGAAGGTGAGGGTGAGGCAGCGAACTCTCGACCAACGGAAGAGGAAACGTTAAGTGTGGCTCTAAAGACCCAAGGGGGGCGAGGAAACGAACCAATGAATAGATAGGGTTATCGGGTAGGATGAGGCAACCAGTGGGTGCGGTGAGAACTCTTCAAATGGGGTAGAAAAGAGGAATTGACTCGGTTTTACTCCTTTTGAATACTAGAAAGGTTTGGGAAACTACGCCTTGAGGATTACTTTGGGGCAGCTTGGAGCAATCAAGTCCCGCTTTATTTCCTAGGTCACGAGGGTCATCCCTCACTCACTTGCGAAAGGATTTGGAACAAGGGCTAGCCAATCCTCTCATCTCATGTCGCACTGGGTTCAGGTTCTTAATTAATAAACCTTGGGAAACAAAACCCTACTGACAAGTAGGTTGGGTTTGCCCACCCTCCCTTTAGGTCAAAAGTCGTCGCCCTTACATGCCTCCCTCTTTTGTGTACTCGATCAATGCATGTAGAATACTTCGACCATAGGTACGACCACAAGATCTACTATAGATTCCAATACTGAGCCCTACTAGGAAACCAATAAGATACATAATAAATGTGTGAAGCCTGGAGAATCCATCCAACGACTATCAACTTCCCCAGAAACGATACGTCCTTATGATGCTAGACATGAAGCTTACTCTAAAGCCGTTGAAGGCAACAATCCCACATCGCCACTAGCGAGAGCCCCACTCCAAAAGCTGGGAAGGTAGCTTGCTCAAGGCGAGGGTCCATCCTTGGTGTACCATGCTAAGGTTGACTGTCAGCCATGAGCACTTCATCCTAGATTTTAAGGGTGTATTGTTGGTCCACCATCCAAGGAAACTGCTTCTCCTCCCTTCTACCAAGGTAACTAATGCATTATAGGGTGGCAGACACAGGGAGTTTGACACAATAGGTGGCTTGCTCTTGTATCACTACTCTAAGTGGCCCCAGAAGATCATAAGGAAGGGGAACTCTTCTATTTCTCAGATATTGATTGCGCCAACATTGCTTCTCCCACCCAATCAATGAAGTAAGATCCCACCTGGTGCTTTTCTCTCTGTCCAGCTCCCAACCCAATAGGGTTGGGGGAACTTTTGTCTTCGCCACTCAATCTATCTATGTATTAATTGTGTGCCCCTTCATTCGGTGGAGACAGATAGTAGGGAGGAGCTGGGATGGAGGAGGACCAAGCTTGCTGACTGAGGGCCAGATGGTTAGACCAGCGAGCTCCAACCTAATCTAGACAAGCTCTGACTTCAGCTCTTTGACTGAAGGTCCATCGGCGCACTCTCCCTTCTTGGTTCTTAGGATAGGGCTACGCGGTTGGTTCTCCAAGAAGACAGCCTGGAACTAGGTAGGTTCTTCGGTGAGCCCGCGCCCCCGGCAAAAAGAAGCGAGCTCAAGATACACGCCAGAAACCCTAATTTTCATAACAGAAACCCTAATTTTCATAAATGTTCTAAATCCTAACAGAAACCCTAATTTACAAAAACTCTATCAAAATTTGAAGCGCCTGACCTAAATTACATGTTCTAGATGCTGCAATAATGGTGTGTTTTCCATTAACATAAAGCAATTGGCGGATCCTTTGAAGCATGGATCATTAAGGCATGACCTCTTCCTAGTAATCTTGCTTTATGCATCATTAGCTTGGACTCGACTGATAATATGAATGATTATTATAAGTAAATTTATTTATTTATTCAAAATATATAAAACTAGCACAGCCACAATTACGTGGTTGATTAACGCCGAAAGGCAGAAACGCGGCCACCACAGAAATGAAACTAAACGCCCCCAGCACAGAAATGAAACGAAACGCAGCCAGCATAGAAACGTGGCTACAATTGTGTGTGAATATCTTAATATTTTTTAATTAGGTAGACGTGGCAATAAGTTAGTGAAAGACGTGGCAATAAGTTAGTGAACACAGTAATCTTTAAACACGATTAGGTACATGTAAAAAAGTAAACATATAAACGGATGTCTTTATAACAGCTCGGAAGTTAATGGATGAAATCATAACCATTCATTTATTGTGACGACTAAGAATATTCTAGGCATATTTAATCTCGTCCATAGAAAACGTATTAAGAACTAAAAACCTATTAAATGTGCCCATTGTCAATAGGTGTACGCCTTTCGGCGTAATAACTAACTAACTACTCTCCACATGTATGGCAAAGCCATCTGTGTTGTGCCTCAACGACCGCAACAATCAAACATTTAGACAAAATTATTGAAATTTACCCAAGAATAACAGAATTAATAAGCATTAAGAATGACAGAGGCGCTTCCTATAAGGACAAAAACATCTAACAAGTTGGCAGCCATAAACCCACAGGAACAGGAATTCGAGTCGAGTATCATTCAATTTTGTAATTGAATTTGCAATAAATAATATTTAATATATGTATTCTCATTGCAAGGCAGATAAGTGATTCCAAATGCCAACTTATCTATACTAAATTCATCCGTACTGATAGAGTATGACTTGAATTACAAAACAAATTGAAGTGAACCTGAGCGACCTACAACTCAATCAAAGCGGTATAAATTCCATTGGAGTCTTGGCATGCCTGATTTTATTACCTTAATAATCATCGAACTGTGTGAATGTTTGTGAATTAGATTTATTTAGGTTTGAATGAACAATTTGGATATGGAGATGAGCGGTAGAAAAACAACGGAGGAGACGAAAATGGAAATGGAAATGGCAGAAGAGATATGAAAGAGACTCCCAGAAAAGGTTATGTTTGATGTTTTGGCAAGACTACCCATCAAAAGTATTATGAGATTTCGTGCAGTGGGCAAACGTTGGAAAGAAATTTTCCAGTCGTCAGAGTTCAAACAGTTATCGTCCACTTTAATGGTTTATTCTTCTCTTGCATTTGTTTTTATGGAATCTGAAGATGAGTCATTTGAACAATTACACAAAGTGTCTCTCGATTTCCTTTCGAGGCATGTTTCTGTTGTGGCTAGGTGCAACGGTCTTATGTGTTGTTGTGAGAACTTGGATGAAATAATTTACATATGTAATCCTCTGACAAGATCGTGGATAAAACTTCCAGAGGCTCATGAACTTACATGGTGGGATTTCATTGGTCTCACTCTCGATTCCTACTCCACACTCTGTACTCTCATCCTAGGAAGGCAAGAAGACAATGATATATTGATGGAGATCTACAATTCTCAGATAAATGAATGGACTCAATTCCAGACAAGTGTGGACGAATTAGTTCGGCCTGTAAGTGAGGGAATATATTCAAATGGGAAATTCTATTGGATAAATGGAGTAGACCATGATCGTGAGAGTTTCACTGTAGTTTCTTTCGATGTTAAAGAGCGTCGATGGAAGAAAATCAAGGGGCGAGAAAAGATAATAAGTGATTTAATTATTCCAATAATGGAAACCCTAAGAATGTAGTGGTAAGAATCAAAAGAAATAAAAATACAGTCCATAAGACACTGAAATCTGCTCCCATAAAGGAATCCCTGAGTCCTTTGAGGTGCTAGAGTGATCTGCCTAATTAACTTACAGTCCAATGAAACATTGCCTAAACAAAAAACATACTTAAGATTATCTATCGAGAAATTATAATTCATCCTTCCCCTTTATCATCAGATTTGCGATCTGTGTTGAATCTAATTAGTGATATCTATATAGATATTAGTGATATGTAAATAGATATTTATATTGTACAAAAAAATATTAATATTCAAAACATATGCAGATTATATTCAAAACATATGCAGGTATCGCCCTACAACTCCATTGAAAAATGTTTACAGAAGAGATCGATCGTAGGATCCCTCCCTTCTTCACAAATCTTTCCATGATCGCTTGATTGAGTGGTCTTCTCTTCTGTGAGTTGTTCTCGATATTCCGAGTTCTTCTGTCTCCACACTCATTTTTAGAGGGTCGCTTAGCTGCTATCCTCCTCCGGACATTCACTGTGACTGCGCAAACACCTTACGTGAGCATGTACATTGTCCCTCTCCATACGAGTAGGGTTTTGATAATCAATCTCCACCTCCAGGGCCCTTTCCCATACCGATCTCGCACTGGAAAAGTCCTTATGACTCTCCTCCACTGAGCGTATTTCATCCACACGCTCGTGTTCCCTCTCACTCTCCTAATCAGCTCTTTGAATTCCTTCCGCTTTCGGAAACGATAATCCGTGAGCTCGCTCTCTCTCATTGGTAATCTTCTGCTTCAGAGGCTGGATTTCGGCCTCCTATTGTTCCCGGGCCTCCCTCAAGATGAATATGGAGAGGATGGTTGTCCGGAGTGAGATTGATGATATCCTTTGCATTTTCATGTAGAAAATGAAACGCCCCAGCTGCGTGGTCGGTAATTTTACGACGGGTATGGCCAAAAACGTGCGGACATCCAAAACGCTCGGACAACCAGAAACGCTCGGACAGCCATAAATGAAACGCCTCTGGAGAGATGAGGAAATCAAACGTGATAATTTCAAAGGTTAATCATTTAACGTGGCAATCATATAGTGCTAATTTTTTAATATGATTAGGTAAATGTTAAAGAGTAAACAGGTTAACGGATGCATTCAAAAATACAAGGAAGTTATCAAGACTAAATCCCATTCATTGATTTGGGAGGACGACAAAGAATATGCCAACATCTTCAATTTTCATCTTCAATTTTCAACCCTAAGATTGAAATTTATGATAAAAAGGTTGATTAATCCACCGATTCCAAAAAGGGGGACACCTATCGGCGTAATGATTAATCCACCAATTCCAATAGGGGGGACGCCTATCGGCATAATTACTTGCTCGACCAAGGGTGGAATTGGGGGAAAGTAGGGCGAGAGGGGGAAAAGTAGATGCATATTAGTAGTTGTACTACCCATCTATATTCTACCTATAGCTGGGAGATCCAGTTGGAATAACATTAGTTTGCGCATAAACATAGAAATCATCCTTGTCCGACGCGAACAAGCGGCTTTGCTCCTTCCCCGATGCGGGAAAGATGCTTAACGCTCCTCATTCACCATATCAGAGTTTATTAGAGAATTTCCTCTCACCTACCTGTGGAGAAGGGGTGATTCATTCGATCTCTCCACATCATTGGTAGATCACATTGTCCCCCGGAGTAGTTATCGTTATGGTTTTGATCCCTCCAGATTACCGAAAACCCCGTTTGGATAGGGAGGGGAGGAGATGAGCTCGGGTTATACACATTGTGCCTACCCAGGAACCTGATTATAAAAATGATGATGATGATGAATCATATCATTCAGATGATTATTATTATCGTGCTAGAGAATGCTTGAGCGATTTCCAGGATACGAGAATATGTTTTCTCTATCAGAGTAGTTGGGATAACCACCTCAGAGAACATAGCTTCAGTTGTGGTAACCAATCCTGAGCTACTATTGGGATAATTCATTCGAATCCTGAGTGAGTAACATACCTTATAATTACTCCTCCTTGCTCGAATACCTGATCGAACATGAGAATTTACCAACCCAACCTAGATTCATATCAGTCCTGGTTGCTTGAGCACTCGAGTACTATCAGCCAGCCAACTCTGTGTTATTAGAGAAAGTTCAAAGCAGTCTTCGATTCAAAATGTAGGAAGATCGAGCAAGATTTTGTGTTTGAAGAAAACGGAGCTTGACACGGCTCACATCTCAATATCAACCTTGCCCGATGCAGACAAGCAGCTTCGCTCCTTTAATTCCAAAAATGAGCTAATCCAGGGATAAGGAGATCTAAGATCCGTTAGGATACGACTAGACGGGGGTTGGTTTTGAACTATGTGAGCCTGAGTGGTCGACATCAATCACCTGGTCATCTTTTGCTCGGTCGGAAAAAAGTGGTGGTTCAATCAATCAACTTTGAACTTGAATGTGTTGATTGAAGAGTGCTCAAGAGCACAAGATTCAATAATCAATCAGCTTTTGTGATCTCTCTCTTGATTAAGCACTCAAGTGATCAATCAATCAAGTGATCAATCAATCAATCTGGTGAGCATGCTCTCTTCTAATCAGTTTTCTCATCTACCCAATCTCTTGAGCAGATCAAACATTCTCTGATAACATTTAAGTCGAGAAGAAAGAGTGTTCATTCATGCTCTGACTTCTCTGGCTCAAGAGTGGGTACGACTAACAACGATCAGGGGAGAGAGTCTATGTATACGTCTATGTAATAGATCTTGGGATTTTTTATTCAACGAAAAGGCAGTTATATACGTATATATACTACTACTATTATTACTACTACTATTAAATTGATTGATCGATATCCTCTGTGTTTGAATCTTCAAAGTGGAATCTTCAAGGTATTATTCAATGAGCAAGCAAAGTGTTGATTGATTGATTGATATGTCAAATAGATCGAGTGATGGTCTAATTTATCAACTCGAATCACAACATTCTTGTTAGAAGAGAAAACAAAAATGATTTGATAGGGGGATCGGAAGGAACCTGTAAAAAGGGATTGATTAGCTTTTTCATCATGATCAGGAAAAAGGGGTAGATTTGGAAACTTTGGAAATTCTATAAGAACCCAAGTAGCAAGGAAATGACCGAACCGATTCATTACAAAAGTACTCATTCGATTATTGAAATGATGATGAATAGGATTGGAAGGATCTTGATCAGTTCCTCCATCCTCTCTGCTTATTCATAATCATGATCAATCAAAAAGTGCTTTCTCAGTGCTTTAATAGAATATAGAGAGGTATCAGGGAGCTCCGGGTGAGAAGGAGTTCTTTGAAAGAACTAAGTTAGAGATTATATCCCGAGGAAGGATATTTCCACGTTGAGGTAGAGCAAGTGAGAAAGAAATCTCATATTGATCGAGCATAGGGTTATACATTGGAAGAGCATAAGAGAGAAAACAAAAAAAGGATAGAGAGGAGGATAAAATGGATTGGAATGAGCAAGATCATATTTTCCCTGATCATCATCTTGATGGTCTTCTTCTAAGTTAGAGGTGCTTGCTTTAGTGCTATGTGAGTAGTCAAGCAAACTCAATGATGAGTCTAAATCAAACCATCTTGGAGTATTGCCTTCATGAGATAGGGGAGGAGGGTTGATTTCATTTCTTCTCAAGTTCAAAGTAGTTACTCGACTAGGTGGATCATAATCAAATCGATTTTGTGTTCGAAGATAAAGGAGAAGACTATCTAATATGAAGTCGGCCTTTGTCAAAGTGAAAGGTCTAATTGTGTGTTCTGCACATCTGCTCACTAGATCAAGAGCTCAAGAGCAAGGTTGAGATATAAATTTATTAACAACAAGAGCTAGCTTTTCATCCAATGATCCTCGATGTTCTCTTATATGATTGATCGAGTGTATATATCCTTTAGGAGTAGACTAGAGCTTGATCTCGTTTTGTTAGAGATGATTTGAAGCAGAGATATCATCACATATCAAATAAAGGTCTGGATATATCGAAAGCAATGAGACCAAACAAAATTCGTCTTTTTGAATGTTAGATCTTGGCTTGGACCTTCTTATTGTGCCTAAATACGTTTGGGAGGATATATATAAGAGCTTCATCATTTTTATTGAGTTGGAGGGAGGCAACAATATCTTCTTTCACGGCCACGAGTTGGGGAGGGGACCTTCTCACCATTTTCACTTGACTAGTTGGTCTCCAATGCTTGTTGTATATTAATAGCCGGACAAAACTTATGATCCTCCCTTCTCAAGTATACTGGCACCAACATCACAAAAGATCCATCACTATACTAAAAAGAGAACTTCCATTTCAACTAGTTAGAACTCAAAATGATTGATCAAGTTATCAGGGCTGATTGATTGATTGATCACCTCTTACTTGCTCTTGGGTCAAAGACCAAAATCTCCTAATCTCATTTTATATTCATTTGACTTCACCTCTCCAATCACGACTACTTAATAATCGTTCAAGACTGTCAGTTGATCCTGATATTTGAAACAAACTATTCGATCAATCTCACCACCATTTGATATTCATTCGACTTCACCTCATGTTCTCATTTGAGACCCTCCCCTTAATGAAAAATGCCTCCCCTTTTTCATGTTAATCGGTTTCAAATAATCAGCTCAATGCACCTATCTTATATATATCACACTGAAGATTTGTTTTGTTGAAAGAATACACCCGTCTAGGTCGGTCTAATCAATAGTGGAATGACCATCAAAAAGCAGAGGTCTTCCATCTCCTTTGATCGTGCATTTTCTGCTATCCTGGGTCAATATTAGGACAACCACCACCATCCAGTCAGAAGGTCATTTGTTCTTACTATGAATCAAAACGATAACACGAAATAATACATAAGTAGCTTTATATCAAGAGCCATCCTATCAACCTTTCACTTTCGAACGTATTGATCTCTCTTCTTACAAGGTAAGGTCTAATCGAGATCAGATGATCTATCTTCTTTATGAAACAGGATAGGTTATCTCACTTAGGTAAGGTCTCCTAAGGTAAGACCACCATTTTCATTGATTTGTGTTATTTCTCATTCGATAGATTAGTGGGGGGGTACCTTTGATTGATCGGGCTAATACTTGAGAAAGCCAAAAATAGATGAACGGTGTAGAGAGAAATAGATCTTTTTCAAAGAATTAGATTATCTAAGTGTCTATCATTTGAGAGTTTGTTACCTTACCTGCTCTCGTGAAGAGATTCAACTCAGAGGTAAAGGGGTAACTTGTTGTTATATGGATGATATAATATTTTGAGAACGGTTGAGAAGTGTGCTTTCTCTTCCAACCTTACCTGATGATCTCTCGACTGGGATGTTGGAAGGGCCTCGGACCCAACTATGAAGTTGTTTGTTCACGCTACTCCTTATTCTTTCCTTTTCATTCAAACACAGTTGATCGAGCTAGAGTCAGAGTTGTAAGTCTAGCTAGAGAAGGTTATCCTTTGACTTTGAATTGCCCTCACTAGCTAGGTAAGGTTATCCCATCATCCCTTGATGAAGAACGGTTAATGTGTTTCCAACTGTACTGACCTGTCCAACCAATATCTCTCATCATTGGAATATTCACTTACCTTCCAATCTGGAAAGAGATCTAAGATGAAAATGATATATTTAGATCAATGATCACGAAACCGATGTGAAAAGATAAATCTTGCTTGCTCAAAGATTGATCTAGACTTGCTCGAGGAATGATCATCGAGCATCCTCCTCCTCTTCATAACCTGAACAAGATTGATTCGGGTTTGGGTTACTTACTGAACTGGGATCAAGGGATGTGCTACCTTGGGTTTGTTCTTTCAAGATTGTTGTTAGAAGATTTTGAACTTTTGAAAACACTATTTTCACCGTGGTAGGTGGGCAGGGTGGTGAGTAAGAAAGGGAATATACTGAGAATGATTGAATCTTGACGAAGATGAATTGTTGGTTTAAGAGAGAGGGGTTCTTACCTTCCCTTTCATATGAGTGAGATTGAAATAAATCAATAGGTCGCCAATAGTTGGTAAGAAGGAGACCTATCAAAAGATTCAAACACAAAATTAGAGTGGTTTCAAAATGATGATGGTCAAAGGTAGGGAGGGTGGGTGAAGCGTCTTATTCAAAGGGTCTTTATAGGGCAAGGAATTACACCCACTATGTCTTGTTAGAGCAAGCATCTTAACCTCTTTTGATGATTGATTGATTGATTGATTCAGCAGATTATTAATTCCTAGCGATACAAAGCCTTTGATACACCCCATTCTATTGAAGGTCTTTAGGTCAGTATACTATGTGATACCATTGGTATTGAGATAGATATTTTCCCTCCTCAACAATGGACAATCTAATATTTTACACCATATAAAGTCGATTCACCAAGTGACTCGCTCTGATATTAGCTCACGCAGTTCGAAGAATCAGAGGATTAGATTGGTTCTTACCTTCCTCGCAAGGATATGGAACCGGTGATAACTACATCAAATTATATATCATATAAAAAAGGTTCAATATCGATACTTGAAACTATCTATCAAACTGGTTGGTCTTTGAATTGATCTTACCTTCCATATAGATGTTCAATCTCATAGAGTGTCTCAAAGTTAGAGCATCGATTAGACCCTGACCATTATTCCTATGGGTTTTTATAATCAATCCCAACTCACTCATTGAAGAACCAGATCTGGTTAGATCGATTCAATAGAAGATTGAAAGTGTTTTGAGAAGAGGGTGGGTTGTAAGATCAAGTTGACTGAATTATATCTCTAAAGTGTCTTAGGGAGAATGAATCGGATCACAGAAGAAAATGATTTAAGAACATATCCTCCCATACTGATTGATGATGACACCTTAAATAAGATGATTGAGTTAATCAGTGGTTCTTATCTTTGGTTCTAAGAAATAAAGAAATAAACAAGTATCAACTCAAGAGTTATTCTATTAGTTATGCTCAATGTATCAGCTCTGCTCAATGTCACCAGATTGATTGATTGATTGATTAATCATCCCTTTGAGTTATCGAGACCAACCCTAGGTCCAATCAATTTGTTAGTCGTGATTCCAGTCCATCAACCCTTCTGAGATATATATGAAAATAAAGATCCATACCCATATCCTCATCAAATTGCTAATCCATTACCTTGTCCAGTTCCATATTAATAAGATCTTTAGAGTATCAAGATGATCTAGTGATTAAGTTTCTGACCTGATACATACCTTTGTTTAGAACTAAAGAAAATCATGTTCTAGAGATCCACTCTAACTAATTGTTATCCATATGTTCATGAAAACAGAATTAGATGCTCTGGTTCTAGGTGAAAATCCATATCTAGAGAGTGACCCAGCCCATGATCGAGAGCCAGAAGGAACTCAGATACTTATCCTCCATACCAATGATTGATTGATCAAGTAGAAAAAGATCAATCAAGAACAAGCACTCGTATATAGAGATGTATAAGTTTGATCAAAATGAATCGTAGGTGCTAAGCACACTTTCACTAAAGATATGTATCCCTTTGATCAATCAACTTCCACCCACCATCCCAGATCTAAAGTAAAGAAGCAAGCAGCAGAACCCCGACCACCTTTGGAAGGAGAGAAATATTCAAAGGTAGATTAGTCTTTAGGTAAGAAAACGGAAATAAAGATCGAAGGGAGGCACAATAAGAACAGGAGTGAAGATTTTAGGTAATAAAACATTAGGTCGGAGGTTAGGGGATGGATGGATTAGATTTTATTTCCTTCCAGGTCAAGAGTCTAAGGAAATCCAATGCCATTTGGAGGACAACCCTGAGCATGTAAACCCAGAAAATTGAAAATGTTGAATCGAGTTTCCCATTCCCCCTAGCCCAGTAAGTAGCATATGCACTATGGACTCTGAAAGGATGTGCTCTTGTTTTTTGAGAGGTACTGAACACTAGAGATGAGGTAGATACTATCAAAAATCTTTTTCATCCTTCAACATTTGAATCATCCGGGTCAATCAACAAAGTAAACTAGCTTTCATTGGGATGGTGATTGATCGGAATGAGAGCTCAAGGCAATCATTTAATGGCAAATGGAGAAATTTGATGAACACCGGTGATTGATAACTTAACATACTTATTAGATCATTAGAAGGAAGGTTAGTAAGGAACATTTGGTGGATGGATCCTTGGCATCATCAATAGGCTTCTCTGGTCCTGTGGTGAGAAAGCAATCAGAGTATTCCCTCCTACCAGTAGATCAAAAATTGGATCAGGTTCTTTAAGGAGGGATCTAAGAAATTCTTGTCTTCACCTAATCTAATCTCCTTATATTAGTTGTTATGGGATGATATAATGTACTTATTGTAGTCAAGTGCTTGTTTGGATCCCATATGTTCTTCCTCCGTGATCGATTGAAATATGTCATTTTCCACCTTTATGTATGCTCCCCAGATTAATCAATCAATCACCCTATTACATATATAATAGCAGCATTGTCGAATAATCAGAAACGTGATCTAACAACTCAAAAAGACAATAGATTTGGTTTAATCCAACCCCGAGATGGTGGGCGTAACTTGATAATTTTTTAGCCAATGATGGATTTCACGCCACAGAATGCATTGAGGAGG
Organism: Picea engelmannii; assembly: GCA_009831015.1. Lineage (NCBI taxonomy): Eukaryota > Viridiplantae > Streptophyta > Pinopsida > Pinales > Pinaceae > Picea > Picea engelmannii. The sequence goes on along the minus strand of ML781386.1, from coordinate 608,091 downwards.
AACTCGGGTCGTTTCCCTTTCCCATACCGAAGGAAGCTCCCGCTAAATCCATTGTAGTAGTTCTATGACCTATTAATTGACTTCTAGCATATCAAGATGAGAAATCATCGTTTCATTAAGAAAATGAATACACGACAATCCATATCGATTGGTCGGGCAAAGGGAGATCTGTGGGTATGGAGAGGGATCTCAATCGATAGTTTCACTTTTAAAAATAGCATTTCATGAGGCAATTCATAGTGGCATCCTGGGATCTTTGTTGGTGTCAACAGTCCTAGGAATGTCCTTCCTATTTTTCAACCTGTTAACCAACCCAAGTCTCATTCTAGTGAGCCAACCCAAGTCTTCATGCTCTAGTTAGCCAATTGAGAAATTGATGTGTCGACATGGTGGTTGTTCATGAAGCAAGCCCAATGAAGTGACCTTACCTTCTAGCTAACAAACAGAAAGGCATAATTACATATATAATAGCAACTCAAAGATCGACCGAAACGACCGGCGAAATGTTGAATTCAGTCCACCCAGTCCTAAGTGATTGATCGATTGATGGGAATTTGGTACAGTGTGAAGTAGGTTCAATGCATGTTGTATCGAAAAGAATGCATCGGATGGATGCTCGCACATTGAATTGAGAGGGGAAGCGTAAGCTGGCTCGACGTATGGGAGAAGAAGGATGGCTCGACCAAAGGGATAGGTACTAAGTAGCATCCCCACCCGTTCACTTATATATCGATTTCTATTTTTTCACACCATATTGAGATCGGCCCCTAATGATTTCGTCCTTTCAGAAATTCTCGCTTCTGCCTTTTTATTGAAGGTGTAGTTTCTTGAATGCGTAATCAATACTTTTGTGACTTATAAAGGGTACAAGGGCTTTATCCAAGCCACGCCCACATTTCAACTTGACGGCTCCTATGGACGTATTCGTGAGCTTTGCCAAATGCTTGTATTTCAATTCGAATTTAATTCATACTAATATTTCCTTCGAAAGAAGAGCTTCAAGGTATATTATGGTAAAATGGATTACTTTGGTAATAGAATTTTAAAAAAGAGAAATGCACAATAGTCAATCAACTTCATTTAGCATGACAACTAGAAGGAGAGAGCAATTTTGTGAGGATACCATAAACTCCTTTGGACAAGAAGATCATAGGTTCCAGTGGTCAAGAGCATACAAGTATTGTTCATCATTGCAGCCTCTAGAAAGAAATTCCAATGAGATTTGGATGTTTGATATTGGTTCAACAAGTTGTGTTCCATAGGTTTTCGATTGCAAAGAATTGATTTCGTGGTGCATAGATAAGTTTGATAATAACTAGAAGACTATTCAACTTCAGGGAGAATCCCCAATTTCTTTAACTCCTTCAGTATTCAAAAGAATGTTTAAAATTCCAGAACCAACTATGACTTTCATAGGGGACAAATCCAAACACTTCTTGAAGGCAATGAATGGTGGACTCGAGATTTTGTAGGAATATCTTGAAGACCTGACACGAATTCTCAAATATTTTTCAACCATCCAAGTCATCTTGCTAAAAAACATCTACCGAGAAATGGCATGGATATTTTTCATGGTATCTAGGAAAGAATTGATTGCTACTATTCCTTGTTTGGTTATGTACATTCTATATTTTTCTATTCACCAGAATGCAATTTTTGACTGGGTGAAGATTATTTCTCACGAACTATCTTTTCAATTGGAAAATTTTAGAAAGAGTGAGAAATTTTATATGTCCATGTACTTAATATTTGATATTACATATTGTCATGTTTTCAAAGGGATGCATTTAGCCAAACAAGTCAATTGCAAAATTAACCCAATTCATACATGGTACCCTGCCTTATGGAAGTAAAAGGTCGTGTATCATTTTTATGAAGCGCGCAATTAATTTATTTCTTCTTTTAAGAAACTCATATTTGGACCCAAGACGTGAAGACGTTCTTTAGAAGCGACAACATTTCTAGATAAAAGGGGAAAGTTCGAAGTGATGGGAGCATTTCAGCATTGTAAGGATTTATTTCTAAAGAAAGAATCTTTTACCTCATGTTCTATGTACCAGACAAGATATTTGTAATTAAAGTGTGCATACAATATAGATTTATAGGATCACCCCGGATGGGGTGACACGCGTCCAGAATGGCGAGGCGAGGTGGCAAGGGGAGGTGGCGAGGGGAGGCGGGGGGCTTTTATTACCCGTCCTCCCCACACATTCCGTGATTCATTGTGCGCGTCAGCTCCATCCTTCTCCGTAACATGAAGCTACTTAGCACGAGCGCCATCGGTCCGACCAGCCAGAGCATTAAGCTCGTGGCTTTAATGGCGTTTATTGTGGTTTATCTGCCCATCAACCTTCTCGAGGGCTCCATTGTGCTTGAACAATCTTCTGCGCAGCGAGGCTGCTACCCAGTTCCCGGCGACTTGGCTCTCACCTCCGTTCCATCTATGCCGCATTTGAGGGGGAGACCATGCAGAGGGGTTGGCTGGTATGCAGCCGCCTCTAGATAGAAAAGACACAGAGAATTTCAGAGTGCAGTGACTCTAGCTAGACGACGTCGACGGCAGGCAATTCGGGAAGCAGATTCACCTCCTAGCACAATCATGGAAGAGGATTCGAGCATTCAGCTCCCACCGGACTTTCTGAACAAGAAAATGCTCACCTTCCTAGATGATTGGGACCCCCACGCCCGTGTCTTCCGCTCTGGAATTACTCCCCCCGGCAGAATCTCTTCCGACTCCTGTGTGAAAGCCTCCTCGGACCCAGGCCCAGAACCCTGCATCATAGAAGAGGAGTAGTGGATGGGCGTCAGTGCAGCCCAGGATGCAGAGTGTCTGGGAAGTGATGACAAGCAGAAGAGGCCGCCCTCGCCACCTCTTTTTCTCCCAGAGCAGTTGCATCTTATCTTTGAAATCAGAAGCCTAGTCGAAGACCAGATCTTCCGAGCGGTCTGCGCAAGCCAGCACTTGGACATGTTGTACGCAGCCTACTCCAACGACTCGCCCAAGAGACTATGTCCTACCTGTGCACATCCATTCGCCATTCCAGCTCGGGCAGCAGAAGCGCAGGATGACAAGGCGAGCCCCGGATAAAAGGTCTTAGAGTTTGCATGTTTTTCTTTATGTTTGTTGATGTACTTTCTCAGGACAGTCGCCCTCTAGTTGCTAGTATGGATAGACTTAGAAACTCCATTTTCAAACTGTTGTTAGTTAAGAATATACCCCCTGGTTTCCTACGGGCAGGGTGGTTCTATGTTTTCCATAATTTTTGGACTTGTTACAGTGTGATAGCCAAGTGTCCTGGTTTCATTCACAGGCAGGACACCTGGCTCCTACCTGCCATGTATCCACTTTTTGAATGAAGCTTTAATAGGAAGGTCCCATTTTTATTTAACAAAAAAAAAATATAGATTTATGGGATCATTTCTTCCATGAAAGGAGGGAAAATAAATTTATTCAGTTGCCATGGAAATTGGTGAAATAACATTAAAGAATGTTGCAAATATTGATGAAGATGCAATTCAGTTTGATCAATATGATTTAAATGTGGCAGATGATATTAAAGGGTTCGACCCTAATCAATTATTCATGAAACACATGATATATGTGGGTTACATTATCTTGTATGCAAATACTTTTCTATTCGGAGTGTTATCACACGAACTTGTCAAAGTCCTATGGGTTTGTGGTTTCTACCTAAGTCTGCAATTTTGCTTCGGTCTCCCTGTTTTCCAAGCCCACAACCAGTCGTCTAAATCCTCAATCATGCAGGCCACAGCCCTAAACACAAAGATCATCTTTCCTAAGAGTCCATTTCGGGCTTGAAGCACAAGCGGAAGGCAGTTTTAAATTTTCAGCGGCAAAGATCCATTAGGCGAATCAATCGACGACATGCATTCTTTCGGAAGGTCAAAATTGCGCAAAGTATAGTGCCAAAGAAAAATCCCGAAGATCAAAAGTCGAGAAAATATTGATTCTAGGTCGTGGATCTTATTGGGAGAGATCAACGGTGGAAGATTATCGCGAGAATCGGGAGTTCAAAATGTTGTTAAAATTGTTCGTAAAAAATCCGAAGTACCGAAACCCAAAATTGAATATGAGTCGTTGATCAGCAAGAGCCACGTGTCGTCAGATCCATAGCTCTGGGTAAAAGCACATGGAAGAGTGAGCGAGATTTGAGTTTTTGTTTTCCCGGAGCCCAAAGACCCGAAGTGGATCTCGGATGTTGTTTTGAAGGGGAATATATGATCTGTCAATCTAAAAAGAGTCATAGTTGAGTCATTGATCAGAGGACCTAATATTAGATCGCAATATCAACAGTCACGCCAAATTGTGGGGTCATAAGGTGCGCATGTTTTAAAATCTCAGGGGTGGGCTGCAATCAGAATCGTGGTTTTTAAAAAGGGATGCGTGGCGATTCATGGTGAATTACGGGGACAAAAGAGGTTTGATTTCAGAACACCCTTGGTAGAGCCCGCAATTGTGCAGTTGCATAGGGTCATGGCCCTAGGTCACATTGAATATGGATCGATGGAGACGAGTTGCGCCAAAGGCCGAAAGCACATGTATTTGTTCACAGAAGAAGATCTGCTTGGCCTCGAGGCGTCAGGATTGACTCGAAGAAGTCGTGGGAACCACCTGGAACATTCATGGGTGTCAGGCCTCGTCCTAATCCTGATGAAGGTAGTTATTGAAAATGGGGGCGGTGGTTGAGACCTCGTCTCACCCCTTAAATGGAATGTGTGGAGAGAAGGGTCGTGGGGGTCGATTGTCAATCCAAAATTTCCTGAGGGACGAATTTTCTTGCAAAGCACATAACTAAGTCAGGCTCGCGTATGACATAAGAAGGCAGGTACAAGCTGACAGAGTAGGCGTCGACTGGAAACTTTGAATGCAGGGGTCCGATCACATTCCTGGTGGTTGTATCATTTTTAGTATATATGGGCATTTTTTATATTTTGTTAAGGTCGAATGGTTGATTTAGGCTCCTGGCTATTGTAATATTTTGATGAAGAATATTGTTTCTTTGGTTATGTATTGATTTGAGACTTCTTGATTAATCTAAGTCAGCTTTATTACTCCATCTTATTTACCTATGATACTGAGAGATTTCATGATTGATTGATTCACATGGATTGTTGTGACTGTATTATGATGAATGTTTGATTATAATGTTATTATGATTTATTTCAATTTCCTTGAAATTTGAATCCAAGAGGATCTTGTGATTAAGTTTTTCTTCCTTAGGCTGATGGAAGGCTTGATGTTCGCTACATACCTTTACACTTTTCTCACCAAAGACTTCCTCCTACTCACCTTTACTCCAACTTACTGACTGAAGTCGATCCAAGACCTCAATTGCTTGCACATACCAGTCCATATTTTCAAGTTAGAATGTTATTTTCATTGAGTATTCTCCATTTGTCCTCTTAAACTCATTTACATTTACTGTATAAACTGATGGGTACTGGGATTACCTTCTATGCAATCTGAGGGTGACTTCTAGTGCTAACATTTCTGGCATTGTTGTCAGGGAACGAATTGAAGACATTTCCCTGGGATAGAACGACAAAGAGATTTTGATTCTGAAGGTGCATCAAATATCAAAACCATTGAATATTGTGCTTGCACCTGGTGACTCCAATGTGTCGACTCCACTATTTCAGTTGTGGTTGCCTCTAGCACACCCGAAGCTGACCCAGAGAATTTTTCTCGAGAAGGATTTCAGCAGCTTCTTTCTCATCTTGAAAGTTCCCTGGGATATTGACAACGATCATATCTGGTCTTTGATGGTGAACAAAGACTAGACACATTCATAATGCATATCATTCACCTGGTGACTCCATGATTAAAGAATCGATTGGCGACTCCACTGGTTTGAAATGGAAAGAATATTGGCTCGGAGGTTTTCTCCTTTTAATTTCTCCTTTGTTCCTAGTTTTCCTAATGTTGTTTCTACTATGGATGAATGGGGTGATTTTTTTCCCATATTTAAAGAGAGTAAAGAGGACAACCCTGCAAAGCATCTCTGTGAATTTCATGAACTCATGCATCAATGGGAAATACATCACGAGGATGTATTATTAAAGATGTTCATGTTCTCATTAGCAGGAGATTCTCGTGAATGATATCACTCCTTACCCCCTGATAGCATCTCCTCCCTAGGAGAATTTCATGCATCTTTCAACAGGCACTGTCAAAACTTTTATTCTTCTAAGTTAATTTGTCATAATTGTTGTGAAGAATATAAATACTATGTTCAAGGTATGATTGTTTCAAATGAAATCTGTGAAAATGAAAGTTGTGAGGATGAAAGCTATGAGGACGGAAGATGTGAGCATGAAGGATGAGAGGAGGAAGAAGATGCCCTAGCTGAGTTGGTGTGGCTGGTAAGATCACTTTCTGCAAGGTTAGATAAATTGAAGGCAGATCGTGTTTGATGCTCTTTTGAAGGAAGCACAGAGGATTTTTCAGTCCTAGGATCATATGTTCTTGGCAACCCTTCTCATGATGGTGAGGTTGAGGATTGCATAGCCATAGAGGAAGCATATTATGCCCCTGATGCACCTGCTATCTCAAATTTAAATGAAGAAATAGTCGGGTATTCAGATGAAGAGCAGCAGATCCCTGCATCATATTTTGATGACTCAAGGAGCATCCCAACATGTGTATGATATCTATGAATCAGATTCTGAGATGGTTATGAAGGATTTCCAAGAGCATGCAACAGAGCCTTTTCCTTTATACATTAAGGAAAAACATTGTGTGGAAATCGACCATCCTGGGCCTACAGAAGACCAAGAGCAGAGATTTCCCATGGGTCATGTTTATGAAGATTATGACTTTGACCCGTGGGAGAGCCATGAAGAAGAAGAGGGAGAGCCAAATGAGCAGTTAATATCCTGCCCTGAGCCTGTGAGTCAGAAACCATCACCTGGGATCAGTCAGCCTACATCATCCGTTCACTCACCTGGGCTTGTCAGAGACATTCAGTTGTGTGTAACAGTTGTAGAACAGAGCATGTTTTCTACCACCATCCCAGTGGATTTTGTCACTCATTCTATGAGCCTGTAGGGGAATATATGGAGTTGATTTTCCTCTATGATTTTAAGCCTCCAAGTCTTATCCCACCATTTCCATCTAGAGGAAAGCTGAAGGATGTAATCGTTCTGTTGTCACGGTTGTGTTATCTGTTATCGGTCACTGACAGAGTAAATGGTCTTCCAGTTGGGAAGCCACTTGAGAGGTTATGGTGGAAGTTTGCTTTCACCTAAGACTTTGTAAAAATCAGTTAGCCTAGGACTGTACATAAATAATCTCTTTTTGGAGCATGTGTGTTTGTTTTCCTTTTTATAAGTAGAATAGTGTACATGTTGGCCTTCGGCGAAATTTTTTGAGCTCGAGTCCATAACCCAACAGCTAAGGAACTAGAACTATTTGTTATTGGCAGCTCGCAGGGAGCATGCCATCCCCTGTGGAGCCAAATGTTATCACATGAACTTGCCAGAGTCCTATGGGTTTGTGGTTTCTACCTAAGTCTATATTTTTTTCCCGGTCTCCCTGTTTTCCCAACCCACATCTAGTCGTCTGAATCCTCGATCATGTAGGCCGCAACCATGAACAGAAAGAACAGCTTTCCTAACAGTCCATTTTGGGCTTGAAGCACAAGTAGAAGGCAGTTTTAAATTTTCAGCGATGGAGATCCATCAAGCGAATCGATCAATGATGTGCATTCTTTCAGAAGGTCAAAATTGCGGGAAGTATAATGCCAGAGAAAAAGCCCGAAGATCAAAGGTTGAGAAAATATTGAATCTGGGACGTGGATCTCATTGGGAGAGATCAACGGTGGAATATTATCGCGGGAATAGGGAGTTCCAAATGTTGTTAAAATTGTTCATCAAAAATCTGAAGTCTTGAAACCTGAAAGTGAATATGAGTCGTTGATCAGCAAGATCCACGTGTCGTCAGATCCACAACTCCGGGTAAAAGCGCATGGAAGAGTGAGCGAGATTTGAGTTTTGGTTTTCCCAGAGCTTGGAGACCCGAAGTGGATCTCGGTCGTTGTTTTGAAGGGGAAGATCTGATCCGTCAATCTAAAAAGATACAGAGCTGAGTCATTGATCAGAGGGACTAATATTAGATCGTAAGATCAATGGTCACACCAAATTGCGGGGTCGAAAGGTGCGCACGTTTTAAAATCTCAGGGGCGAGCCGCAATCAGAACCGTGGTATTTAGAAAGGGACGCATGGTGTTTCATGGTGAATTGCGAGGACAAAAGAAGTTTTCTTTCATACCACCCTTAGTAGCGCCCTCAATCGTGCAATTGTGTAGGGTCATGGCCCTAGGTCGCATTGAATATGGAGCGATGGAGAGGAGTTGCGCCAAAGATCAAAAGCGCCCATATTTGGTCATAGAAGAATATTTTCTTGGCCTCGAGGCGTCGAGATTGACTCAAAGAAGTCGTGGGCACCGCCTAGAACATTCATGGGTGTCAGGCCTTGTCCTAATCCCGATGAAAGTAGTTATTGAAAATGGGGGCGGTGGTTGAGACCTCGTCTCACCCCATAGATGGAATGCGTGGAGAGAAGGGTCATGGGGGTCGATTGTCAATCTTAAATTTCCTCAAAGACAGATTTTCCAGCAAAGCACATAACTAAGTCGGGCTCGCATCTGACATAAGAAGGCCTGTACAGGCTGACAAAGTAGGCACTGACTGGAAACTTTGAATGCAGGGGTCCGATCACATTCCTAGTGGTTGCAACATTTTTAGTATATATAGGCAGTTTCGATATTTTGTTAAGGTCGAATGGTTGAGTTAGGCTTCTGGCTATTGTAATATTTTGATGAAGAACATTGGTTCTTTGGTTATGTCTTGATTTGAGACTTCTTGATTAATCTAAGTCAGCTTTCTTACTCCATCTTATTTGCCTCTGATACTGAGAGAGTTCATGATTGACTGATTTACATGGATTTTTGTGACTGTATTATGATGAATGTTTGATTATAATGATGTTATGATTTCTTTCAGTTTCCTTGAAATTTGAATCCAAGAGTATCTTGTGTTTAAGTTTTTCTTCCTTAGGCTGTTGGAAGGTCTAATGTTCATGGAAAACCTCTACACTTTTCTCACCAAAGTCTTCCTCTTACTCACCTTTACTTCAACTTACTGACTGAAGTTGATCCAAGACCTCAATTGCTTGCACATACTAGTCCATATTTTTGAATTAGAACATTATTTTCATTGAGTCTTCTCCATTTGGCCTCTTAAACTCATTTTCATTTATTGTATAAACTGATGGGTATTGGGCTTACCTTCTATGCAATCTGAGGGTGACTTCTAGTGCTAACACAGAGAGGAAGAAGGCGATAGTCAGGACCTTTCAGGCATTTCCTATCGAAGACATTGAAACTAGTGTTAGCACCATTGAACAACATCGACATCATGGAAGAGTTGTTAATGAAAGGAATACTTGATCTCCAAACATCTCTCAAATAAGCAAACTACCAAAGGAAAACCATCAACTTACAGCTCAAGATAAAAAATAAATATTCAACTGACAATTCTGATGATGGAGGTGATCATAACCCTCCTAAAGTAAGTCTAGAGAGACCCCATAAGCTTCTAGTGACCAGTAAGAGAAAAAGGAAAACAAATCAACAAGGAGTACATGAGGTCACACCTAAAGATGAAGTTTATCTTGAAGACAAGGACTTGGATTGAAATATTGAGGATATAAAATTCCATGATGAAGAACAAAGAGTTCTAGAAATCAAAGAAGTTGCAGGAGAATTGGCAACGTAGGAACTAGTCCTTGAATTTGCATAGTGATGTGTTCGACAAGAGTACAAAGAAATTGGTCCTTGAAAAAGTTCATTCAAACAGAAAAAATTTCAAGGAAAATCTAGTTCAGAATTTTATTTCAATAGGGTTCCACCTTCCAAAATTGTATGGATCAATGAAGCTATAGGGGAATCCCTTAAAATGTCTATTGATTAAATGGAGAATGAAAATTCCACCTTGAAAGAGATAATTAAAGAATTAGAGAGTACTATGATGCCTCCACCCATATTTTCCATCCCAATTGTTACAATCCATCCCTAGAAAATATTTCATGAAACACCATAATTTAGTTCAATGTTGATAGGAACATCAAGCTTACTTGTTGTTGTCAGAAGATATGTCAAATAAAATATTAATAAAAGAGTGTCTCTTAATCTTGAGACATGACAATTGGCAAACAATTTTATTTCCTTGGGACCTAGAATCATAAATTTGAGACAATATCTACAGGCCGACCTAGAAAATGATGAGGAATTTTATAAAGGAGATGTTACCACCTTTGTTAAGAAAGTTTTAAATATGAGTGAGTTGAAAATAAAAGAAGAAGAATTGCCTTCCACAGTTCGCATTAAACAACTCAAATCATGTTGGATTAAAATAATCAAGTGTTTAAAACAAATATAGGCTGATTATAACACTATAAGTGTCAAAAAGGGATAATCATATCTAAAATTAGTTGATTTGGATCAAGTTGGAACAATCGTAGAATTTGAAGACCCAAACTTTATATTAAATTCTATATTTATGACAAAAGAACAATTTGAAGAAAAATTAGAATTGTTGAAATATGCATCAACCGAGAGGTTTAACAGTTTGACCGAGTATTCAAAGTTAGAAATTGAAAGTTGGTTAGTAAAATATGTAAACAAGAATGAGGACATTGAAGATAATTTACATCAACTCTCAATTGATTTATGAGATCTGGAAAATTCATTATTTGGTATAAAAATAAGGCATGAGATAATTGTTGCACCTATGAGATATTATATTGAAATTGGTTAAAGAATGCCTTAATCAGAATAACTGAACCAAATCAATAAAAAGAAGTTACAATCGGTCAAGGAATCCCAACAAAGGAGAATACAAAAGGCACCTCAACAAGTATATAGTGTAGATTTTAACCTTGTACAATATTTTACTGCAAACAGATTTTCAGTAAAAGAACAGAAAAGATACAATGGCAAATACACACATTACATAGATATTTTTCCCCTGGAAACCCAAACTGAGAAAACCACCATATTCTATATTCATTCATAGTGATACATTGTTTATAATACAATATACATATAGGAGCCAGTGGCATCCAAAACCCTAACCCAATGACCCATATTAGTCAACAACCCTAATTCCTTAACCAGAAATATAAAACCATCAACAAAAACATGTGTCGAAAAACTTCCCAACAATGGACACAAAAATCGAGGTGACACGATAAATGAGGAAAAATGTGACACATTTCCCAAGGCAAAAACAAAATCTCAGGGGATATTCCCATGAACCCCTACAACCCCTCCTCAAACCCCCATGCGCATCCAATGCAACGTAGCAGACACTAGATCTAGTCGTGCAAATAATATAACACATACCCAACATTCTCCCACTTGTTGTTTCTTTGCATACAAGGGGTTACATGGTTACATAGTCAACAATCCAAGGTAGCAATTCCCATGGATCCTCTACACCAAGAGAACTTCTCAGTGCTCACAGATTTTGTTAATGAATTTGCAACATTCTTCAAAGTGTCGACCTTCATCAGAAACACTTTCTTTTCTTCAACCATGTCTCTCACAAAGTGATATTGAATATCAATATGCTTTGTATTTGAATGATAAGTCGGGTTCTTCGCTAGAAAAATTGCACTTTGATTGTCACAATCTATCTTTATGGCTTGGTGTACCAACCTTATACCTGAACACAATCTTTTTAACCATATTTATTCCTTACTTGCATGGGTGGTTTCCATGTATTCAGCTTCTGTAGTTGAAAGTGCCACTACATCCTGTATTTTTCTCATCCAACTTATTTCCCCTCCAAACAGGTTAAACACATACTCTCTTTTAGATCTCCTACAATACATATCTTTATCCCAGTCTGCATCCACAAAGCCATGTATGTCCAACACTCTATCTAATCTTGGTCTTCCTTGGTATCATAATCCATAGCTAGTAGTGCCACGCAAATAATTGAAAACCCTTTTTACTATTGTCCAATGCTCCTTCCTTGGTTTTAACATATACCTTCTCAAAACTCCCACTGCATGTGCAATGTTCGGTCTAGTACAAACCATTGCATACATCAAACTGCCAACTGCACTCGCATATGGAACATGAGACATGTCCTCCTCCTCTTCTTGTGTCTTGGGACACTAATCTGCAGATAACTTTACACCAACAAGAATAGGGACCTTGATCGATTTACATTCCTGCATATTAAACCTCTGCAATATTGTCTCAACATATTTTCTCTGATTTAACCGGAGTTTCCTCTTTTTCCAATCTATTTTAATTTCCATGCCCAAAATGAAATTTGAAGCATCGAGATTCTTCATGTCAAATTTAGAGGACAACTGAGTTTTCACATCTTGGATAATCTCCTCTTTCTTTCCTATCATCAACATGTCATCCACGTATAACACCAAATAAATCAAACGATCACTAATTAATTTAAAATACACACAGTGATCCTCTTTTCTTGTTGTGAAGCCAAGTCCCAGCATATAAGTATCAATTTTTTTATACCATTTCCTTGGTGATTGTTTTAAACCATACAAGGACTTTTTCATCTTGCATACCAGCTCCTTCTTTCCCTTCACAACAAAGCCTTATGGTTGCTTCATATAGATTTCTTCTTCCAGATCCCCATGTAGGAATGTTTCCTTCACATCCATTTGTTCTACTTCAAAATCAAATGCAGCAGCAACAGATAACATAAATCTCATAGAAGTTAACTTGGCAATAAGAGAAAACATCTCACCATAATACATTCCCTCAAACTAGGAATAACCCTTTGCTACTAACCGAACTTTGTATTTCTCCACTTTTCCTTCTACATTCAGCTTCTTTTTAAATACCCATTTGTTTCCAATGGGATTTCTTCCAGTCGCCAACTCCACTAGATCCCAAGCCGCATTCTTATCCAAGGCTGCCATTTCTTCATCCATGGCCTTTTCCATAGCTTTCCATCCTCTGAATCCACTGCCTCCCTTATAGTTCTAGGATCATCATCAGTAATAGACAACGAAAATTTTGAATGGAAATCAGATGGAGTATACCTTTCTGATAGCTTTCTTTCTCGAACCGATCTCCTCAATATTGGAGTATGAGGAGCTTCTTCTTCTTATTCATGTTTTTTCTGTAGAGTTTGATTCATCATCCTTTAAATCAAACTATATTTTCTCTAGTTCTTCCTTACTTGGTAGGACTTCTTCTTTAACAACATCCTTCATTTCTCTAAATACCACATCTCGGCTATACACAACCTTCTTCATTTATGGGTTCCAAATCTTATAACCTTTGAGACCATCTTTATACCCAATAAAGATACACTTTTCAACCTTCTAATCTAGCTTACTCTTGTTTTCCTTTGGAACATGAACATAGGCCTCACAGCCAAATACATTGAGATGTGTGAGAGAAGTTTTTTTACCAGTCCATACATCTTGTGGAGTCTTGTCATCCAGCGTTGATGAGGGTGATCTGTTGACCAGGTAACACGCAGTACACACTGCCTCTGCCCATAATTCTTTCCCTAACCCGAACCCACTGAGAATGCACCATGTTTTTTCCATCGGCGTCATAGTCATCATTTTTGCACCTCCATTCTATTGAGGTGTATATGGAATAGTATTATTCCTTGCTATACTACACTTCTTACAGAATTCTTTAAATTCATTCTCGTAGAACTCTCTGTCATTATCTATCCTTAGCACCTTAATTATTTTCTTTGTTTGATTCTCAACAAGAGCCTTAAACTCTTTAAACCTATCAGATACTTCAGATTTATTCCTGGGGAAATATATCCAAGTATTCCTTGTGAAGTCATCTATAAATGAGACATAGTACATAGATTTTCCCAATGATGGAACCGACACAGGTCCAAACACATCACTGTGAACTAGTTGTAAAATTTCTTCTACCCTTGTTGCACCAGAGGGGAATCTTACCCGATTATGTTTCCCATATACACAATGTTCATAGAAATCAAAATCGAGAGAGAAGTTAGACATACCTTTAACCATACATTTACCGTGTAGTAGTCGAAGACCCTTTTTTCTGATATGCCCTGGTCTTTTATGCCACTGAATAACCTTTTCTCCAGAGACTGTATGAGTTCTTTCTTCTTCAACTCCAATATCATGAACAATGGAACTATTACACCCATCACTAATAGTACTTCATTGCAGCTTATATAGAGTTCCAAACCAAACTCCCTTCAGCAACACCATTTCTCCTCGAACCATCCTGCAGGTTTCCTTTTCAAATATTGTTTTTACCCCTACATCGTCCATTTTTCTTATAGAAATCAAATTTTTGGCCAATCCTGGGATGTGAAAAACACCAGGTAGTGTTCTAATCCATCCATCTATGCGCCTAAACTTGACTTTTCCTCGACCTATAATTTTGTTTGTCGATTCATCACCTAGGAAAACATTACCTCCATCATACCTTTCATATTCATGGAACCACTCCTCGTGGGGAGTCATATGAAAGGATGCACCTAAGTCAACCAACCATGCCTCATGGTCTGCATGTGTGCTTGAAGAAGAAAAGTACACATCCCCTCTTTCTTCCTTGGAGGTATTTTCTTTTGTAGAAGGATATTCTTCAGATCCCTTCTTTTTATAAGGTTTGGATCTACACTGCTTCTTTTAGTGCTCTTCTTTTCCACAACTCCAGCATACCTTTACAAAATTTCTGGGAGACGTATATATTCCTTTACACTTAGATCTATTTCTTTCCTGGGAGCGTCCTCTTGCAAATAATGCATATGTGCTTTGTCCTTCCATGTTCTTCTGTCTCATCTCCTCTGACAACAAGGATGAGACCACTTCATCAAGCTTCAAGGAAGTTGTATTACTATCTATGTCCACAAGCAGACTATCCCACGAGTCTGGTAAAGAGCACAGTAAACCGATACACTTATCTTCATGTGAAATTTTAATCTCAACAGATACTAACTAACTTACCATAGTATTCAAGGCATTCAAATTCTCTGTCACCAAGTCTCCACCTCTAATCCTAAAGTTATACATATTCTTTCTCAGGAATAGTTTATTTACTAGGGACTTAGATTGATACAACTTCCCCAACTTATCCCATAAATATTTGGTTGTAGCTTCCTCTGACACATTTAGTAAAACTGAATCTGAGAGACACAGTTGGATTGTTCTCTTCACCTTCCGATGCAACTTTTTCCAGTCATCTACTGAATTTTATGTAGGTGCAATACCTGGATCCACCGCGATCCACTTATCTTTTTCCACCAACAGATCTTCCATCTTGAGCTTCCATAGCTCAAAAATTTGCCCATTAAACTTCTTGAGCACCATTTTCAAACTGCTCACCATTTATTTTCACCTGAAAAATCAATACCACGGATCTCCCACTATAACAAGGCTTATCACAGTCTCGAGCCAAACCCTTGACCACAAAGGCGTCCCCCTGAAGCCAACAAAGCTTTAATACCAAATGTAGATTTTAACCGTGTACAATATTTTACTACAAACAAATTTTCAATAAAAGAACAGAAAAGATACAATGGCAAATGCACACATTACACAGATATTTTTCCCCTGGAAACCCAAACTCAGAAAACCAACATATTATATATCCATTCATAGTGATACATTGTTTACAATACAATATACATATAGGAGCCAACGACATCCAAAACCCTAACCCAATGCCTAGTTTAGTTAGCAACCCTAATTCCTTAACCGAAAATAGAAAACCACCGAAAAAACCATGTGTCTAAAAACCACCCAACAATGGACATGAAAATCGAGGTGACACAAAAAATGAGGCAAAAATGTGACACGTTTCTCGAGGAAAAAAATACCCGGGGGCACTGCCTCCGAACCCCAACGAAAGGTAGAAAACACTAGAGCTAGTCGTGCAAATAATATAACACATACCCAACATATAGAACAAGATAAAAATCCATCACAATGAGTAAATTGATCACATCTTTCATAATTTCTTTATTATTTTTCCTTCTCGTTCAGGAATCATCCAGTTGTGTCTTATCGTTCTTAAAAAACATAATCGATTTCTAATCGTCTCTTTCTTTTTTCTTTTCAGGTTCAGCCCTATTCCACTTTCTTTTTATGGTCCATGGGAGCCCCATCCCAATCCATTTGGATGAATAATATATTTTTATTTATTTAAAAACAGACAATTAAGTCTATTATTTTTTAACTCCGAAGAGAACTACTTTGGGGTGTAATTTCAATAATTTCCCAAACTCTAAGTTACTGAGCATTGGATGTTTGAAGTGTACCTATCATATTCTCTCTTATTTTGAATGAAATATTATTTTTAAGTTCTCTCAATTGTAGACTCATGTTATTCCTTCTTATGAATGTGATCAAAATTTATGATATTGCGATGGATGTGAGAATTTTATGATTTT
Source organism: Picea engelmannii (assembly GCA_009831015.1). Classification (NCBI taxonomy): domain Eukaryota; kingdom Viridiplantae; phylum Streptophyta; class Pinopsida; order Pinales; family Pinaceae; genus Picea; species Picea engelmannii. The sequence continues at coordinate 591,621 of ML781386.1, read as the reverse complement.
TCATATAATTGTTTTTTTGTGTGTGCAATATTTTGTGTATATTGTATTTTCTTCTTTGAAAGATTCCTGGTCCTCTTCTCAGGAATTTTCTTTGTGAATATCTTTTTTTTCAATCATTATTATTTTTTATTTTGTTGAGCGATAAAGATTGGGGTTTTTTTTATGTATCCCCTATTTTAATATTTCAAGTATTAAGATATATCTTTTAGAACATACATAGGAGTACCACCTTTGTAAAAATGTAGGGGGATATTTTATCCTCGTGAGGTTGTTGTTTGGATCTCAACCAATCTAAACATCAACATTTTTGGCAATCATACTAGGGAGAACAAAAGGCTGGTTTCGTAGACCGAAATCTCCATGACTCATCTTGAACCAAATCAACCCCGATTACAAGTTGGAATAGGAAATCAAACAAGTGTCATGGATCAGTTGTAGATTTGGTACTATCAACATCAAGAATCCGAGAAGATATTGAAATATCATGGGAAAAAATTGCTCGTGAAGAAGAAAGAGAGATTTCTAGAAGACAAAGACAAAGAGTTTGAATTCAAGAAAAAACTAGAATCATATAAAGTTCCAATAACGAGAAGAAAGAGTGAACAAATTCAATTTCCTGAAGTTGGTGAAAGTTCCATAACAGAGAAAATAAAAACCCTAATCATGGGTGACAGAGAGGAGATAAATGAAATTCCTGAGAATCGAGAAGAGAGACAAAGAGTACCAAGAAGAAAAAGGGCTAGAACTAGTCCACTTAATTTGCAGGGGAACACCATCCATTATCAATCCTTCCCCAAGGAGTTCTACCATCTTTCTTAGGAGATGGAAGAATGGATCTGAAGATACATTGGTGGTTTGTGATATCCATTTGATAGAACATGATGATGTCATGGTTAGAGTATTGATGCAGAATTTGACATGACAATCCTATGAGTGGTACCTCTCTCTTCCTGCTCAATCTATTTCACCATTTGATGATTTGGAGAACATATTATTGAATATGTATGCACCCCCAGTTTCATACCATACATTGCTCACATAATTCACTCAAATTCATTTGAAACAGTGTGAAAGAGTCAAAGACTTTAATTTAATATTTTTCAAGACGTTGAATCAGATTCCAAAAGAGCAACAACCAAATGCTCCTGTTATTTTTGGTTGTTATAAGAATGAAATACCTGTGAATGTAAATTATGCCATCGGATCCTTGGGAATAAATAATTTAGATGCAGTTATTCAAAAAGCAACAGAGATGGAGGAATTTATGTTAGAAACAAATGTTGATCCTGAAATCATTCTTGGGAAAGTTCAAAGGCGAATGAGCACTCTTGAGATATCAAATGTAGGACCGTCAACCTCAAGGAATGTTGAGAATCAAGGAGTTGGTGGAGGAATCCTCTAGAGGGTCATCCCTAATGTAACAAATGATCCATTCACAACTCAAGAAACGAGGCAAATAACAGAAATAGCTCAAATGAATATAACCATTCGACAAATGTAGAATGAGCTAACGAGGTTAAGAAGAGATGAAAAATTTTGTTCCTGCAAATACAAATCCAAGAATTCATCTCCAAGAAACAAGAAGAAACCCAGTCCAGGAGAAAAGAATGAGAAATGATAAAGATGATAGAAATTAAAAACATATGCCAAGAGAACCTAGAGCACCAAACCCTAATGTTGTGGTGTTAGAATAAGTTTTTCAAGAAAATTTTGAGAATTTTGATCAAGAGGAAGATATCATTCAAGATGAAATTCTGGAATTAGTACAGACCGATGAAGGTGAGTCATCCTTTTAAATTTTTAATGAACAACAAGAACCTGACATCACACAAGAAAATGTTGTACAAACAAGAGCACAAGTAAATAGATTTAAAATGAGAGAGGTTATCAAAAAATAAAAATAAAAATAAAAGACAAGAAAATGTTGTAGAAACAACAAAGAAAGAAACAGTTTCCAATCAAGCAAAGAATCCACAACAGATGACTTATAATGTGATTGACGAGTTGACCAAGTTAAGAACTACTTTTCCTTTCATGGAAGTGGTGAAAATTTCACAACAATGGGAGAATATTTTAAAGATTCTTGAAGAACCAAGCACTAGAATAGAAGTTGTTGTCACAAATTCCAGGTAACATAAAAAAAATTCATCAATCAAGCAAAGGGTTAAAGGTTTGTGGTTTTACATAAATATAGAAAATCACAATGTTGGATTGCATAATTGTTTGGTTGAAAGTGGAGAAACCAATAACATCTTGCCCTTGTCAGTCATGGAGGCACTCGGAATGGGATGTACCAAATATTATGAGACGGGGGAAAGTATTTATGCAATTGATTCAAGAGAGATCCCATCTTACGGTGAGATTAAAGATTTTTGTGCGTGGATAATTGAAGCACCACACATCACAACAATATTTACCATTATAGTGGTATATTTTCCTCCAACATATGGATTTGTTTTAGGAAGACACTGGTCTTCAATGATTGGAGGTTATATTATGAACGATGGAAGTTGCATGATGCTTCCTAACAAATATCGAACAATGGCTAGAGTTCCTAGAGAAGCTAGAAAGCATGTATCCTTCAGGAAGAAATAAAATGAATTAATGGAGAATTATATTGACGTAGGAATTGAAAATTATGATGTTCTTAGTCCAAAATAGATCAACCCTCCAATGCAAGATGAGGAGAATTATTTTAATGGATTCTAGAAGATGTCGTTCAATGGTGCCTGCTCCAAATATGGAAGTGGAGTAGGGATTGTTTATAAAAGTCCTAAGTCAATTATTTATCCACATGTTATCAGACTGGAGTCTCCTTGTACAAACAATGAAATTGAATATGAAGCATTGATACAAGGGATGAATCTTGTATTGCATATGAAAGTAGAGAATTTGATAGTAACTGGTGATTCGGAACTGGTCATAAATCATTTTAAAAATAAATACAAGATTAAGAAAGAAAAGTTGAAGCATTATGCAAAAAGAGCAATTGAAATTATGGACTCTTTCAATTCATTCAATATCTCTTTCATCCCTAGAGACAAAAATCAAAAGGTTGACTCACTGGCGGTTGTTTCATATCTCTTTAATCCAAATAATCTTTAGATTCAAACTACATTATATGTTAAGATAATTTTCAATCCCTCATTACCTGAAAATCAAGATTACTAACAAGTTTTTGAAAATGATGAATAGGTAGTTGATTTTCTTATTGATTCAAATGATGCTTCTAAAAGTCCTAATGATCAAAATCACATATCTATCTCAAAATATTGTATTATTTTTGAATTTCTCTTCGCGAGAGATGATCAAATAAATGTCACACACCCACTACGGTAACTAAGATTTTTCGCCCTTTTTCTTTTCTTCCTTCTTTATTGGGGAACAGAATCCCCGAGTTTCTATGGGGCTTGGTGCAGACCCTACCTTCCCTTATCCTTCCCCATGCGATCATTGGCTATGACCACTGGCCTTACCAGAAAGGCGATTTCGGCTTTCACGATTCAGGGAATTGTGATGCAAGCGTTCCCATGTTCTCTGTCTTTCGAAGTGTTGAAACCCAAAAAGAAGGGTCTAACAGATCATTGAATTGATCAATAGCTCGGATTATATCCTGACACTCTACCTTTCGGGGTTTCGCATACCGGAAGATGAGGGGTTCATATCCTTCGGTTCTCCGGGTACCGAAACATCGAAACCCATATATCTACTAATCTCATTTCGGGGTTTCACAAGTTGGGGTTTCGCGATATGCGAAGACAGGAGGTCTCGCACTTGCGTTCCCAGGATCTGAAACTCCGAAGCCTATATATATATATATATATAACGCTAAGTTCATTTCGGAGTTTCGCAAGTCGAGATTTCACGATATGTGAAGGCAGGAGGTCTCGCACTTGAGTTTCCGAGAGCCGAAACTCTGAAGCCTATCCACTCTGCTCAACTCATTTCGGGGTTTTGCAAATCGGGATTTCGCGATATGTGAAGACATGAGGTCTCGCACTTGAGTTCCCAGGAGCCAAAACTCCGAAGCCTATATATATATATATATATATATATATAACACTAAGTTCATTTCGGGGTTTCGCAAGTCGGGGTTTCCCAATATGTGAAGATAGGAGGTCTCACACTTGAGTTCCCGGGAGTCGAAACTCTGAAGCCTATATATATATATATAACGCTAAGTTCATTTCGGGGTTTCGCAAGTTGGGATTTCATGATATGCGAAGACAGGAGGTCTCTTACTTGAGTTCCCAAGAGTCGAAACTCCGAACCATATATATATAACGCTAAGTTCATTTCGGGGTTTCGCAAGTCGGGGTTTCACGATATGTGAAGACAAGAGGTCTTGCACTTGAGTTCCCAAGAGCCAAAACTCTGAAGCCTATATATATATATATAACGTTAAGTTCATTTCGGGGTTTCTCAAGTCAGGATTTCGCAATATGTGAAGACAGGAGGTCTCGCACTTGAGTTCCCAGGAGTCGAAATGCTGAAACCTGAGGAAACCATTCTCTCGAGTACAAGGCTTCCAAACTTAGACTACAAAATCCTTCACCGGGTTCTTGGGTAAATATCCCCAGGCTGGGTGACCTGACTAAAAGGCCTTCTTAAATTACCAAGCTATGAACTCTGCGACAAGGGTGAGGTAAGCTCGTATGGTTTCTAAAACGGTAGTCCTTTAAAGGAAATCACTCCGGCTCTAGAAGGTGAGGGAACTTCCCGGGAGGAGGTGCCTTCGGGAAATCAAACCAGGGCATAGCGTGAGTCAAATACATGGGACAAATCTCAAGGGAACGGCTCATAATATGAACTTATTCATTCTCTACATAAACCGATTATGGTCATATATGTATGAGCATGCATCCATTATTTCTAGTCAAAACACCAGGCAAACACTGATATACAAAAATCATTTATGAGTGTACAAACATGAGCATGCGTCCATTATATTCAATTCAAGACATGAGATATAAACACTTATCAGAAAAACACCAGGTGTGACATGACTGCTGAGAGGGGTGCTCGCTTCCACCCAACCGTAGGCTCAGTGATTCCAATCGGATTTACCACTAGCCACCCCCGAGCTGGACCATGATGCTTTGAGACTCAGTCTCTTACTTCCTGCTCGTCGGAAGTCGAGGACCGAGGTTACTCTCCTTCTCCTCTGCTCATGAATCACTGTATTTTTCGGAGTTCTTCTGGTTCTCCTTCCGCGATTCTTGTCGTGCGCGCTCCGCTCTCCTTTCCCCCCCTTCCACACTTCTTTCCTTGCCTTTTTCCTAAGATGTTGTGTGTGGCATGAATTTCCCTATCCGATGGTCAGGTCTGAGAGATTCTACGGATGGGCGCTTCACCCCCATCCCCTCATTTACTCTTGAGGAGCCTCCCCACCTACCATCTGGGTGGGTAATTCATTCAGGGGTCTGAGAGTGAGTTTTTGTTTCCGAGCATGTACAAACCAGTATGGTTTCGGTTCGGTGGAAGTTAACGCAGTCATTCCTGGCCCCTTCCACCACCTCTCGTTAGCCACCGTGGTCTCTTTCAGCACATCCCCCTCCCAGCGATCATGCGACACATATTCATGATATAATTTTCATTCATTGACCTTTTATACAAAGGTCTGTCAAATCAAACATTTACATCTTTGAGTTTGCCATAGTTTTTGGCCAATATAGTTATTTTTACAGACTGGGGGAAACAGGGTGTTACAAATCCATCCCGCTTAAAGGAACATCATCCCCGATGTTCTATCTATCAACATGACATGTATGTACAGAAGTAAACAAAATTGGATATGCCTATTTCATGGCATCTTCCATTTCCCATGTGACCTCATCTGGGCCAAAATGTTTCCACTGCACCTTGACCTATGCAATGGTTTGGTTCCTGAGTGGGGTTTCCTTTCTGTCCAGTATGCATTGAGGTTCTGGTAGGAATTCTCCCTCCATTTCCACCTGGATCACAGACCAGTCAATTATATGATTAGAATCATGTACATATTTCTTCAATAATGAAACATGGAAAACATTATGTGCTTTTAATGTGGGAGGAAGTGCTAGCCTATAGGCTACAGGTCCCACTCTATCTAGAACTTCAAAGGGTCCACAATACCGTGGTGCCAACTTGGCACAAGCTCCCATCTTCAAGGAACTCTTCCTAGGTATAACTCTGAGATATATGTGGTCTCCCTCCCTGAACTCTCTTAGAGTTCTCTTTCGGTCGGCGTAACTTTTCTGTCGGTTCTGAGGGACCTTTAAATTTTGTTTTATCTAAGTCACTTGTTGTTCCATTTCTTTCAGCATGTCAGGTCCAATAGTAACTATGTTTACAGGGTTACTCCAACTGACTAGAGTGTTGCACGGCCTACCATAGAGGACTTCTAAAGGACTCATCTTCAGGGATTATTGGTAGCCGTTGTTGTAGGCGAATTCCACCAGTGGCAGGTAGTCTTCCCACTTTTTGGGTTGATGCATTACATGCATCCTTAGCATGTCTTCTAATATTTGGTTCACTCTTTCCGTCTGTCCATTGATTTGAGGATGATAGGCTATGCTAAACAACAATTTGGTCTCTAGACCCCCCATCAGGGATTTCCAAAAGTTGGAAGTAAATTTCATGTATTTGTGAGACACGATCTCTTTAGGCATACCATGTAGTCTGAATATCTCCCTCATGAATACGTGGGCAATGTCTATCACCTTGCAAGTTGACTTGACGGGGATAAAATGAGCGGACATGCTCAATTTATCCACCACTACCATGATGGCGTCATTTTGTTTCGTCGAGGTTGGTAATCCGGTGATGAAATCCATGGAGATGGTTTCCCATTTCCATTCCGGGATTGGTATAGGTTGTAATAATCCTGCTGGGTGTCGGTGTTCTGCTTTAACCTGTTGGCACTCTATGCATTTGGCTAAGTATTCATCTATGTCTTTCTTCAATCCCGGTCAATAGAATTGTTTCCTGGTGGTCGTGATCATCTTCTGGTATCCTGGATGACCAGTATAGGGTCTTTTATGTAGTTCATCCATTATGAACCTCTTCAAGTCGTCACAATTTGGAATATACAATCTGTTTCTGTAAGTTAGCGAACCTCCATCTATCATCTGGTAGCCTTCACACTTTATCCCTGTGGGTTCTTGCTCCAGATACGAGGTCACGGTCTGAAAGAATATGTATGTTTCTTATGCATTCCTAACTCTTTCCTTGGCATCCGTCTCGTAGGTGCTCACTATTGCTAGGTGAATTGTTTTCATACTTCGGCTAAGGGCATCGGCCACCTTATTTTCTTTTCCTTGGAAATGTTTGATTTCAAAATCAAACTCACTAAGGAGGGCCATCCACCTAGCTTGTATGGCATTGAGCTTTGGTTGGTCAAACAGATATCGTATTCCACAGTGACTTGTCATAAGTACGAATTTCCTTCCCAGGAGGTAATGCCTCCACATTTTTAAGGCGTGCACTATGGCAGCCAGCTCTAGATCATGGGTCACATAGTTGACTTCGTGCTCATTCAATTTTTGAGATTCATAGCAGACAACACTTCCACATTGCATAAGGACTCCTCTGAACCCTTCCTTGCAAGCATCAGTGCACACGAGGAAGTCAGCCTCGGGATCAATGATCTTCAACACGGGTGCGTGGGTCAGTAGATGTTTTAGGGATTGAAATCTTTCTTCACATTCTTGCGTCCACGTGAATTTAGCTTCCTTCTTCTGGAGAGCAGTGATTGGACAACCAATCCTAGAGAATCCTTTTATAAATCTCCTATAGCATCCTGCTAAGCCCATAAAGGACCTGATATATGAAACGTCCTTTGGGGTAGGTCATTCCATGATAGACCTGATCTTGTTAGGGTCTACTGCTACTCCTTCTTTAGATATGACATGGCCCAAGTAATGTATTTGCTTCTGGAAAAAGCTGCACTTGCTAAATTTGGCATAGAGCTGATGTTCTCTTAGCACTTGAAGTACAAGCCTAAGATGTTCCTCATGTTCCTCTCTATTCTTGGAATAAATTAATATATCGTCAATAAAAACCAGTACAAATTTGTCTAGGAATTTGCTCAGCACATTGTTCATCAAGCACATAAAAGTGGCAGGGGCATTGGTTAATACAAATGGTACTACCACAAACTCATAGTGACCATATCTCATCCTGAAGGAAGTTTTGTGGATGTCTTCACCCTTGATTCGAACTGGATGGTATCCAGATCTCAAGTCAATCTTTTATAATATGGAAGCACCTCCCAATTGATCGAACAAGTCATCGATCCTGGGTAAGGGGTACTTGTTCTTTATGGTTACCTTATTGAGTTGTTTGTAATCTACACATAGTCGGAGGGTACCATCTTTCTTTTTCACAAACAGGAATGGTGCTCCCTAGGGTGACACGTTGGGCCGGATATAGCCTTTGTCCATCATTTCTTTCAATTGTAATTTAGGCTCAACTAGCTTGGACGTGCTCATCCTATAGGGTGTTATAGACACTGGCACCGCTCTTGGTGCAAGTTCTATCGAGAAGTCAATGTCCCTTCTCGGAGGTAGACCCGATACCTCTTCCAGAAATACATCTCTAGATTCTCCTAGTATGGGATGGTCCTCAAGGCTTGGTTTGTCATTTTCAATTGATTCCAATACCTGTATCGCATATAGTGGACATCCCTTTCTGCAATATTTCCTCATTTGAAGAGTTGATATTCGTCTCACCGAGACAGGTTTTTGGATCCCTTGAAGGGTTATCCTTCTTCCTCCTTCACTTACACATTCTAAGGTTTTATGGTAACAGTCCATTATGGCTCCATATGTGGCTAGCCAGTCCATACCGATCAACAGGTCATACGACCCTAGGTGTAGTATATTAAGGGTTGCTTGGGTGGGGAATTCACCCATAGTAAATTGGCAGGCTAGTATGACCTCTGCTACCTTTCTTTTGGTGCCAGTGGCTAACTATACCAGCCATGGCTTGGCGTGTTTATGTGGTTGTTATTTACACTTAACAACAACCTTAGGGGCTATATAACTCAAATTTGAACCAGGGTCGATTAGAATAGACACTAGATGGTTGGTGATCATACCTTCTATCTCCACCACTGAAGCTTGGTGGTCAGCTTGTTTATTATCCGTGGATGCATAAATTTGTGGCATACTCCTAGCCACGTCATTGATGGTGGTAGCTTCTTGAACATTGTAAATTCTCCGACTATTCTATTGTCGGTGCGGGCAGTCCCTCAGTAGATTCTCTTCTCCACAACCCCAACATTTCAAGGGTTCTTTCTTTGGGTTATCAATCCTTCCTGGGGTATATCCAAAAGGTTTATTTCCACTTTGGGAGGGGAAATTCTACTGATGTACACTTTGGGTTGGGATGCTCATCCTCAAGTCCTTTTTCTAATTTTTAAATCTTGGAGATTTAAACCCCTTTTTTTGGAATCTCGAACTATTTTTTTGCTTCCATCCTTCACGAGGTTCTGTCCGATGCCCAAGCTATTCATAAAAATATCTTGCCTTTCGGATAGTGTCTTCTAGGGTCTTTGGCTCATCAAACTCAATCATGTTCTGATAGTCCTTAGGTAGTCCGTTGATGAACCGTTTCACCTTTGCCTTTTCTGCTTTTATATAGCGTACGTACCTCAACAACTCAAGGAATCTGCTGACATATTCCTCTATGGTGAGTTGCCCCAGCTTGAGTTCATAGAATTATTTATTCTTTTCGTCGAAATATTTTTTCGATAGATACTTCTTCCTGAATTATCTCTCAAATCGTTCCCAAGACATGCCCTCTTCGTGAATCCCTTTTACATTCTTAAGGTCTTCCCACTAGATGGAATCCTTTCCATTCAGGTTGAAGGCGGCCACTCAGGCCTTCAAATTTTCTGAGAAGTCATGGACTCTGAAATACTTCTTTACTCCAAGCAGCCAGGCCTCTGCTTCCTCTCCCTTCTTTATTTCACCGTCGAAAGAGGGTGGTTTGACCTTCCTGAATTCTTCGAGGTTATTGCTCTTGGAATGCTTCTGCTTCTTTCGTTTTCTTCGGGAATAGGAACTAGTCTTGTTGCTAGAAGATCCCTCTGAGTCTCCTGCTTCCTTTCCAGAGGAATCATCCGACGCGTGTCCCTTATCTCTGGGGTGGACTTTTCTCGAGGTGCTCTTCCCAGTGTGGCCACTTAAAAGACCATGTTTCTGTATCTCAGGTGGACTTCGACTTTTCTTTGTCTGTCGTCGGTCTGCGTGACTGGTGTCAGGTTCATGATGAAATTGTCTTTGTATGTCGGATAAACTCTGCAGTAAGACTGCATTAATTTCTAATTGCTTCTCTTTCTCTTTTATCATCCTCTCATTGTCATCCTTCCAGCTCTGTAGTTCGACCATGAGGCTCCTCACAGTCTCAGCTAGATCTGGAGGGGTCCCTACCGCCCTCCTTTCATCAGACTCTTCGTCTCTATTGTGGGAGCCATCCCCCACTTCATGGTGAGTCACCATTATATGTGTCTACAGTTTCCCGCGGTTGATCTCTCGCTCGTGTGCAAAATAAAAATGCTTGTTGTTAGTCAATATTTATATTCATTCATAACCCGTACATAATTCATATTTTTCACATGCACACACACAATAGGAGTTTTCATTCTTAACTTTAACTTGTGATTAAGGGGGTTAAGATAGAGGGTTACTCATGTTAAGAGTACTTTGAACAGATTCTTTGCGCAATTCATTCATGAGCCCAAGTAGACCAAGTGTTGTAACCATGCTCTGATACCAATTTGTTACACACCCGCTATGGTAACTAAGATTTTTCGCCCTTTTTCTTTTCTTCCTTCTTTATCGAGGAACAGAATCCCCGAGTTTCTATGGGGCCTGGTGTAGACCCTACCTTCCCTTATTCTTCCCCATGTGATCGTTGGCTATGACCATTGGCCTTACCAGAAAAGCGCTTTCGGCTTTTGCGATTCGGGGAATCGCGATGCAAGTGTTCCCCTATTCTCTATCTTTCGAAGTGCCGAAACCCAAAAAGAAGGGTCTAACCGATCGTCGAATTGATCAATGGCTCAGATTATATCTCGGCACTCTACCTTTCAGGGTTTCGCATACCGAAAGACAAGGGGTTCATATCCTTCAGTTCCCCGGGTGCTAAAACACCGAAACCCATATATCTACTAAGCTCATTTCGGGGTTTCGCGATATGCAAAGACAGGAGGTCTCGCACTTGAGTTCCCAGGAGCCGAAACTCCGAAGCCTATATATATATATATATATATATATAACGCTAAGTTCATTTCAGAGTTTCGCAAGTTAGGATTTCGCGATATGTGAAGGCAAGAGGTCTCGCACTTGAGTTCCCGGGAGCCGAAACTCCAAAGCCTATCCACTCTGCTTAGCTCATTTCAGGGTTTTGCAAATCGAGATTTCACTATATGCGAAGACAGGAGGTCTCGCACTTGAGTTCCCAGGAGCCGAAACTCCAAAGCCTATATATATATATACATATATATAACGCTAAGTTCATTTCGGGGTTTCGCAAGTCGGGGTTTCCCAATATGTGAAGAC
>ML781386.1:494166-579876 GCA_009831015.1 Picea engelmannii | reverse complement strand
AGTTCCCGGGAGCCGAAACTCCGAAGCCTATATATATATATATATATATATATATATATATATATAACGCTAAGTTCATTTCAGGGTTTCGCAAGTCGGGATTTCGCGATATGTGAAGACAGGAGGTCTCGCACTTGAGTTACCGAGAGCCGAAATGCTGAAACCTAAGGAAACCATTCTCTCGGGTATAAGGCTTCCAAACTTAGACTATAAAATCCTTCACCGGGTTCTTGGGTAAATATCCCCAGGCTGGGTGACTTGACTAAAAGACCTTCTTAAATTACCAAGCTATGAACTCTGCGATAGGGGTGAGGTAAGCTCGTATGTTTTCTAAAATGGTAGTCCTTTAAAGGAACTCACTCCGGCTCTGGAAGGTGAGGGAACTTCCCGGGAGGAGGTGCCTTCGGGAAATCAAACTAGGGCATAGCGTGAGTCAAATACATGGGACAAATCTCAAAGGAACAACTCATAATCTGAACTTATTCATTCTCTACATAAACTGATTATGGTCATATATGTATGAGCATGCATCCATTATTTATGGTCAAAACACCAGGCAAACACTGATATACAGAAATCATTTATGAGTGTACAAACATGAGCATGCGTCCATTATATTCAATTCAAGACACGAGATATAAACACTTATCAGAAAAACACCAGGTGTGATGCGACTACTGAGAGGCATCCTCGTTTCCACCCAACCGTAGGCTCAGTGATTCCAATCGGATTTACCACTTGCCACCCCCGAGTTGGACCACGATGCTTTGAGACTCAGTCTCCTACTTCCCGCTCGTCGGAAGTCAAGGATGGAGGTTACTCTCCTTCTCCTCTGCTCATGACTCATTGTATTTTCCGGAGTTCTTGTGGTTCTCCTTCCGCGATTCCTATCACGCGTGCTCCGCTCTCCTTTCCCCCCCTTCCACACTTCTTTCCTTGCCTTTTTCCTGCGAGGTTGCGTGTGGCATGAATTTCCCTATCCGATGGTCAGGTCTGAGAGATTCTACAGATGGGCAGTTCACCCCCATCCCCTCATTTACTCTTGAGGATCCTCCCCACCTACCATCTGGGCAGGTAATTCATTCAGGGGTGTGAGAGTGAGCTTTGGTTTCTGAGCATGTACAAACCAGTACGGTTTCGGTTCGGTGGAAGTTAACGCATCCATTCCCGGCCCCTTCCACCACCTCTCATCAGCCATCTTGGTCTCTTTCAGCACATCCCCCTCCCAGCAATCATGCGACACATATTCATGATATAATTTTCATTCATCGACCTTTTATACAAATGTCTATCAAATCAAACATTTACATCTTTGATTTTGCCATAGTTTTTGGCCAATATAGTTATTTTTACAGACTGGGGGAAACAGGGTGTTACAATAAAACTTCAAGATCCAAAGGAAGAGATGTTTGTTATAAAAGTGTTGGAGACACAAAAGATAAACAATAGAACTCATAACTCTCCCAAATATGTAAATCTTCATAACAGTTGCACAAAGGAAGAAATCGAGAAATATACTTCCATGTTTAAAGAATTTTATGATATTTTTGCTTGGACTTACGACGATCTAAAGGAATATGACAATTCCATTTTTCAACATGTCATACCCCTTAAAGAAGGATCGAAGCCTGTCAAGCAAAATCTAAGAATAATAAATCCCAAGTTGAATCCTTTAGTAAAAATTGAATTGGATAAATTAAAGAAAGATGGAATAATTGTTCCATTAAGACATTCAGAGTGGCTCTCGAATCCAGTAATAGTCAGAAATAAGAGTGGGGAAATTTTCCTTCATGTTGATTTTAGAGATTTAAATAGGGAAAGCATCAAGGACAAATATCCACTCCCAAATATGGAGATGTCGTTACAATAAGTTACTAGTTCAGCCTTAATGTCTATGCTTGATGGTTTTTTCTAGATACAACTAGGTGTTGGTTGTTGAAGAAGACAAACCCAAAACTACTTTTGTTACACCTTGGGAGACCTATTCTTATGTCGGTATGTCTTTTGGGTTAAATAATGTTGGAGAAACTTTCCAAAGAGCAGTGGATCATGCCTTTAAAGATTTGATTGAAAATTTTATGGTTGACTATCAAGATGATTTGACCATTCACTCAAAGTTTAGAGAAGAACATGTCAAAAATTTGAGGGAATTTTTTTAGCGTTGTAGATTGTATGGAATATCTTTGAATTTGAAGAAATGTTTGTTTGTTGTATCAAAAGGAAAATTTTGGGGGCATATAGTAAGTAAGGATGGGATATATATATATATATATATATATATATATATATATATATATATATATATATATATATATATATAACTACGGAAATTAATGATTTGAATCCCCCAACATCTAAAAAAGTAGTCCAATCTTTATTTGGAAAGATAAACTTTGTACGGAGATTTGTACCAGATTATGCAAGCATTGTAAATCTCATTAATCTATTGTTGAAAAAAGACAAGACGTTTTAATGGACTCAAGAAATTCAACCAACATTTACCAAAATCAAACATGAAATCACTACTACTCCAATGTTTGTCAGCCCAAATTTTGATCAAGATTTCATAATTTATTCATTTACTTCAAAAGAAACTATTGCTTCAATACTGACACAAAGAAATTTTAAAGGTGAAGAATTTCCAATAAGTTTCATAAGTAATACTTTACATGATTATGAATCAAGATACTCATAAAAATAAAACTAAGCTCTATCCTTGGTCAAAGAAGTGGCACATTTCAAGACGTATATTCTTTCATCTTGTGTCATAGCCTATGTCCCAACTTCTCTAGTAAAGGTGTTGCTAAATCAAAAGTTGAGATAAGGAAAATGGGAAAAGTGGCTTGGTAAAATTCAAGAATATTATGTTGATATCAATCCCTTAAAAGCAGTTACAAGGACTATGTAAACTGATGACATGGATTGATGCAGTAAATGGAGATATATCAATTTCAGCAAGGTCATCCACATCAGAATGGTACAAGGATATTATCTTTTATCTGAAATCTGGTCAGTTTCCAATTGGTATGTCTTCGAAGGAAAGAAGGGAATGGAAAATGAAGGAAAACCAATAGGTATTAGTTGTTTAAGTGTTATTTTGAAGAAGTTTTGATGGAATGTTGTTAAGATGCATTGACTCAATAAAAGCTCAAAAGGTGCTAGAAGAGTTTCATGAAGGTGTTTGTGGTGGACATTTCACACCTACGACTACTACACTCAGAATTATGCGAGTTGGATACTATTGGCCTACCACTTTTAAAGACTCATATTCAATGATTATAAAATGCATCTCTTGCCAAAAAATTTCAGGAAAAATGAAAAGAACAACAATTTTGTTGCAGCCTATAACAGTCAAAGAACCATTTGCACAATGGGGACTAGATTTTATTGGACCAATCAATCCAAAGTCTAGCAAGGGCCATTCATATATTATCATTGCAGCTGATTATTTCACCAAGTGGCAAGAGGTTGTAGCTCTCAAAAAGGTTGATTCAAAAGAGCTCATCAACTTCCTCAAAGAAAATATATTTTCAATATTCGAAGTTCCATAGAATGTCATAACTGACAATGGATCAATTTTAATAGGACAAAAATTCACCAAATTTTGTGGGGAATTTGGTATTATCATGGGGCAATCATCAAACTATTATCCCTAAGGAAATGGTTTGGCGGAGTCAACAGATAAAATATTGATCCAGATCCTTAAAAATACAATCGCTATGAACCAAAGGAATTGGCATATGAAGTTAATTGATGCATTATGGGCCAGTATACTTACACCAAAGGATAGTACTGAATCGTCACCATATACATTGGTATATGGAAAAGAAGCCAAAATGCCAACTCATATGGAATTAAATGCCCTGACTTATGTTGTAAATAGAAAGATATAGAATACATTTCTCCTCTACAAAGAAGATATAATCAATTGATGCATTTGGAAGAACAAATAAATGAGGCATTAATAAAAAGGAATCAAAGATAGTAGATTATTAAAAGACATTTTGATCAAGGTGTGTTAGCAAAATATTTTCAAAAGGGATGGTTAGTGTTATTGTGGAATAAAGCAAAAGAAAAATCGTCTATGCATACAAAGTTTGAAAAATCGTCTATGAAGGATTGGTCCCTATATTATTGAAAAAATTCTTGGGTAGAACTCTTATCTGTTGAAATCCATAAAGGGAACAGTACAAATATTTCCATTCAATGGGAAACATCTCAAAATTTTCTTCTCTTAAAAATTCTCAGTCTCAACATGTACATATTTTTATTCCCTTGTGCATATTTTTGAAACCTTTTTTTTTGTTTTGTTTTACTGACTCCATCACCCAATGGTCGAGATTTTGGATTCTTAGTAACCCACAAGGGGCTACTATCCCACAATTGGTTCCAGTTGTTGACCCTCAAATGTGTTAAGTCATTTGAAAACTCTTTTGTATATTTATTTTCTACACTTAGAAAATCTTTCGTTTTGTTGGAGGCTCATGGGTCAAATTCATTATTGTTACAAATTTTTTCCTCCTCCAAAATGCACCATTGTATTTCATCGTATCCATTTTACACCCATACTTAGATTCTTTTTGAGTTTTTCATGTGTTCATCACATATTCTCATTTAAGTCTGAAACTATGTCATTTCCAAAATGCACCACCAGGTTCTGACATCTTCATTTCTCACCATACTTATAACTTTTTCAAATGTTCACCATAGGTATAAGCCATTTGCTCAATTCACTTGATTATCATCGCGACTAGTCTGTCTGATCGATTCATGATACTTAGTCATTTTATCATACTTCATTTCTCTCTTGATATTTCAATACTTAGTTGATTTTCAAACTTCACCGCAAGTTCAGGTGATATCATAAATCTTAAAAACTCCACCCCCCCCCCCACATCTGACCGATCTAGTCTTATATTTAGTCATTTTTCGAGTTTTCACTGTGGTTTCACGGGTCCGTGGGTTTGTGTTGATTATCCTCCATACATCTGATCCTCCATCACCTGTAGTAATGCATGCTTCATCTTGTCATTCTCCCCAAAGTACATTTAATGAAAATTTTATGGAAAATAACAAGTGGTTAAAGTATTAAAAGGTCGTTATTAATAGTGACCTTCTAGAGACAAATTCTCCATCAATTCAAATTTAATTCATACTAATATTTCCTTCGAAATAAGAGTTTCAAGGTATATTATGGTAAAACGTATTACTTCAGTAATAACATTTTGAAAAAGAGAATTGTACAATAGTCCATCAGTTTCACTTAGCATGATAACCAAAAGGAGAGAGAAGTTTTGTGGGGATACCATAAACTCTTTTGGAAGAGAAGATCATAGGTTCCAGTGGTCAAGAGAATACAAGTATTATTCATCATTGCAACCTCTGGAAAGAAATTACAATCATATTTGGGTGTCCAAGATTGCTTCAACAGGTTGTGTTCCGGAGGTTTTAGACTACAAAGAATTGATTTCATGGTGCATAGATAAGTTTGATAAGAAATAGAGGATTATTCAACTTTAGATAGAATCCCTAATTTATTTAACTCCTTTGGTCCTCAAACGAATTTTAAACTTCCAGAACCAACTATGAAATTCAAAGGGGATGAAGCCAAATATTTCTTGAGGGAAAGGAATGGTGGACTCGAGATTTTGCAAGAATATCATGAAGACCCGGCATTGATGCCAGAAAAATTGTCAACCATCCAGTTCAGTTTGCAAAAAAAACCCTACCAAGAAATGGCATGGCTCTTTTCCAGGGTAGTTGGGAAAGAATCAACTGCTAAAATTCCTCATTGGGTTCTGTACAATCTGTATTTTTTTATTCATGAGAAGGAAATTTTTGACTGAGCGACGATTATTTCTGGTGAACTATCTTTTCAACTAGCAAATTTTAGAAAGAGTGAGAAATTTTACATGTCCTCATATTTAATATTTTATATTACATACTATCAAGTTTTCGAAGGACTGCATTTAGAAAAACAAGTCAATTGCAAAATTGACTCATTTCACACATGGTACCCTACCTTATGGAAGGAAAAGTTCATGTATCATTTTTATGAAGCGCACAATTCATTTGTTTCTTCTTTTAAGAAACTCATATTTGGACCTAAGACATCAAGACTTTCTTTAGAAGCGAAAACATTTCTGGATAAAAGGGGAAAGTTTGAAGCGATGGAGCATTCCAGCATTACCAGGGAAAGAATGACCCTTTTACCTCCCATACTATGTACCGGACAAGATATGTGTAATTGAAGTGTGTAGACAATACAGATTGTGGGCTCATTTCTTCCATGAAAGGAGGAAAAATCAATTTATTCCCTTGCCATGGAGAATTGGTGAAATAACATTAAAGAATGCTACAAATATTGGTGATAATGCAACTCAGTTTGATAAATATGATTTAAAAGTGGTAGGTGATATTAAGAGGTTCGACCCTAATCAATTATTCCTTAAACACATGATGTTTGTGGGTTACAGTGTCTCATATGCAAATACTTTTCTATTTGGAGAGGAGGAAGGCGATATTCAGGACCCTCAGGAATTTCCTATTGAATACATTGAAACTATTGTTAGCACCATTGAACAACATTGATGCAATGGAAGATTTGTAAATGAAAGGAATAATCGTTCTCTAAATATTTCTCAAAGAAGCATCCTACACTCAAGAGCAAAAGAAATATTCAACTAGCAATTTTGATGATGGAGGTGATCATAACCCTCCTAAAGGAAGTATAGAGAGACCCCATAAGCTTCTAGTGACCAGTAAGAGAAAAAGGCAAACAAATCAACATGGAGTAAACGAGGTCGCACCTAAAGATGAAGTTTCTATGGAAGACATGGACTTGGATGCAAATATTGAGGATATGGAATTCCCTGACGAATAACAAAGAGTTCAGGAAAGAAGAGAAGTTGAAGTAGAATTTGCAACACGGGAACCAATCTTCTTTAAAGAAGATTCTTTGACTTTGCATAGTGCTTTGTTAGACAAGTACAAAGAAATTGGTCCTTGAAAAATTTCATTCAAACAAAAAAGTTCAAGGAAAATCTAGTTCAAAATTTGATTTCAATGGGGTTCCACCTTTCGTAATTGTACGAATCCACAAAGCTATAGGGGAATCCCTTAAAATATATGTTGATGAAATGGAGAATGAAAATGCCACCTTGAAAGATGGAATTAAAGGACTAGAGAGTGTGTTGATGCCTCCACCCATATTTGCTAACCCAATTGCTACAATGCAGCCCTGGAAAAGCTTTGACAAAACACTAGAAGCTAGTTCAAGATTAAGAGGAAGCCTACTTGCTACTGTTAGAAGATATGTCAAAGAAAATATTAAGAAAATAAGGTATCTTATTCTTGAAACATGCAAATTGGTGAATAGTTTTATTTCCTTGGGATCTAGAATCACAAATTTGAGACAATATCTATAGACCGACCTAGAAAATGATGAGGAATTTTATAAAGGAGATGTTACCACCTTTGTTATGAAATTTTAAAATATGAGTGAGTTGAAAATAAAAAAAAAGAAGGTTTGCCTTTTGCAGTTCGCATTAAACAACTCAAAGCATGATGCATTAAAAGAAACAAGTGTTTAAAATAAATATTGGTTGATTGTGATAATATAAGTGTCAAAAAGACAGAATTATATCTAAAATTAGTTGAGTTGGATCTAGCTAGAACCTCTGGAGAAATTGAAGACCCAACGTTTATATTAAATTCTATATTTATGACAAAGGAACAATTTGAATAAAAATTAGAAATATTGAAATTTGCATCAGTCGAGAGGCTTAATAGTTTGACTGAGTATTCAGAGTTAGAAATTGAAGGTTGGTTAGTAAACTATGTAAACAAGAATGAAGACATTGAAGATACTTTACATCAACTCTCAATTGATTTCCAAGATATGGAAAATTCATTATTTAATATAAAAGTAAGACATGAAGTAATTGTTGC
Organism: Picea engelmannii; assembly: GCA_009831015.1. Classification (NCBI taxonomy): domain Eukaryota; kingdom Viridiplantae; phylum Streptophyta; class Pinopsida; order Pinales; family Pinaceae; genus Picea; species Picea engelmannii. The sequence goes on along the minus strand of ML781386.1, from coordinate 571,926 downwards.
GCCTATGAGAGATTATATTGAAAATTGGTTAAAGAGTGTCTTAATAAAAATAAGTGAACAAGATCAAGAACAAACAATTGGTCAAGGAATCCAAACAAAGGAGAATACAAAAGGCACCTGAGCAAGCAGATAGAACAAGAGATAAATCCATCACGGTGAGTAAACCGATCACATCTTTCATAATTTCTCTATTTTTTTCCTTCTTGTTCAGGAATCATCCAGTTGTGTCTTGTCGTTCTTGAAAAACATAACTGATTTATGATCATCTCCTTCTTTTTTCTTTCCAGGTTTAGATCTATTCCACTTTCTTTTTATGTCCCATGAGAGCCCCATCCCAGCTCATTTGAACTCCTAAGAGAACTAATTTGGGGTGTAATTTCAATGATTTCTCAAACTTAAAGTTATTGAGCATGGGATGTTTGAAGTGCACCTATCATATTCTCTCTTATTTTGAATGAAATACTCTTTTAATTTTTTCTCAATTGTGGACTCGTGTTATTCCTTCTTATCAATGTGATCAAAATTTATGATATTGTGATGGATGTGAGAATTTTATGATTTTTCATATAAAGGTTATTGTATTTCTATACAATATTTTGTGTATATTGTATTTTAATCTTTGAAAGATTCTTGGTCCTCTTCTCAAGAATTTTCTTTGTGAATATATTATTTTTCAATCATTAGTATTTTGTATTTTGGTGAGTGATAAAGATTGGAGTTTCTTTTAAGTATCCCCTATTTTAATATTTCAAGTATCAAGATATATCTTTCAGAACATACAGAAGAGTACCACCTCTATAAAAATGCAAGGAGATATTTAATCCTAGTGAGGTTTCTATTTGGGTCTTAACCAATCTAAACATCAATAGTGGTTACCATTTTGTCACCCAAATACCTGCGAGATCTTTCTAAAAGCACAACATCTAAAGTAGTTGGGATGGGAAAAACGTATGTGATTTTGTCCAAGGCTTAAATAGAGCAATGGTGATTTTCCAAAGGGTTAAATAAGACCAGATTTAAGAAACAAGTGGGCAACAAAGGAGTAATTCCAGGAGTGGTTTTTAGTTCATTTAAACTTGGCCACAAATCTTTGTCATAGAATGCATGAGTTGTTGATATTTTGATGCCCTTGAGCTACTTGTTTCTATGTAGAACACATCAAATGTTTAATCAGAAGCATTTATAGACCCATAGGTTTAGGGATTTATGTAAATGCAAACATTTAGAATTAGATTCTTATTTTAGCTATATAAACCAGTCCCATTCTCATGTTTGGGGATGGACGGTGGATGGAATGGAGAAATGATTCACAATGTAGAAGCTCTAAAATTTCAGGAATAAAATATAGATCTCTTATGACTCCATTTTGCAAATGCTCATAATGAGTTTATTTACTACTGATTTAAACATTTAAATTTTCTATATCAGATCCCAATATCTATCTTTATAGAGGGGGCCCACTCTACAGAGAAAGAGTTGTGGATCTATAGGTTATTTTTGTAGAACATGCTCTTTTAATTCTGTAGCTTAGCATATTTATTTATTTTGAGTTATTTTTATATCTATTTGATTCGATTCAAATCGTAGACTTATGCATGATGAGAAATGATAATAGCAATAGTGAAAGAGAGCATGGAAACATTACGCATTACCTTGAAGAGCCAAGGACTAGTTAAACTATTGCAATAATTCATGCTTATTTTTCTCAAGTGTCGTGTGTTTACTTTTTTGCAAGTGTGGTGTGTTTATTTTTCCCGCAAGTGTGGTGTGTTTGATTTTCTGCAATGTCATTTCATTTCCTAGATAGTAATGCAATTTAATTTTCATCGAAGCATATAGATAACCAGTTGTAAATAGAGAACCTAGAGCTTGCACATACATTGCATGACATCTCACAAGTTCATATGAACCCTGGGTTGACAATTAATGCATAATCTATTTTAATATTTCTCTTTCTAGGGTAATAAATTAGCCCGTTATTTTGTTATCATTGTCGAGGAGATGTCAAAGGCACATAAAGTATTTTTTTTCACTGGTTTTTAGGAAACTCACATGGTATGGGGATCAACAAAGAGGAACTATCGACTATCCTCTTTGTGGGGTCTCATATGTAGTGTGATGCATTTAGATTAGGTCATATAGTTGCATGAATAAAGTTAGAAATCCACAGGGAATATTTTGTGGTGCAATAAGAGCCACTCAAAGCTCTAACCATTTTTGCAAGAAATTTGGTAAAGGGAGGAGATTCATGGGTAAACTATGGATTCCAATCTGATTCCCTACCCGACTTTAGAATGAGAAACTTTGTGGGATCATTTTAGTTTCCATGGTGGTTATGTCAGGTTTTCATTCTCTCGCAATCTGGAGTTAATATTTGAATTTAGAATGAGACACTTTGTGGGCTCTCTGTTGTTTCCATGGTGGTTATGTTAGGTTTTCATTCTCTCACAATCTAGAGTTACTATTTTTCCATAGAATGAGACGATTTGTGAGATCCTCAGAGTTTCCAGGGTGGTTATGTGTTCTCAGTCTATTCTGCCATAGTCATCATTTCCATACTTTCCCTCATTTTGACATCACACTCAATATATTTCCCCATATTCACCCATGTCATGGCAATAAATTCCCTTTCAAAACCCAACCTTGGTACAAGTATGGCGAAACCCTCCACTTGAACACATACTCCAACAACCTTCACCTCAACAACACCCTCAGCTTCCACAAAGAATCCTCCACAAAGAACTCCTTGACTTCCTGCTCAACCCACTCATAGCCCATCAACAAAGTGACTTGGCCCACTTCCAAAGATGAGTTACCTACTTTTCATCAAGTAAAACAAAAAAATTCTGGTAGTGAAAACTTGTTCTCAGGCATTGTTGGACCTAGTGATGTTATAAAACCAGTCTTTGGCTGGCATCACTTGGCTTAAATATTTTCAACTATGAAAACCTCTTTCAAGTGCAGTTGGACAAACCTCGTCTAAAAACCAACTTGTTGGCAGGAAAGGTTTGAAGACAAAAAAAAAGAATAAGAAAATGAAAAAAAAAATGGAATATGTAAGAGAAGATTTCCGGAGTGGTTGTTTTTCCGAAATATTTACTGGTTTACTGCAATTTCTTCAACATGCATACTGTCAATTTTGCAGTCTCATAAGCTTACTTGTTTGCTACGCAATTAGTGGAACATATTTGATAATTCTCTTGGTGGTTTACAATGCTCCAAAACTTCTTTCAAACTTTGCAATTGGGTCAACCTCTATTGAAAACACTCATTTTTGCAGCTGACTATTGTTCCAAAATGTATTCACCTTGAAATGACTTGGGGTCTAAAGTTCAATGAAGCTCTTTTCTGGTTGCAGCTACTTATGTCCTTTCTTGTCTGACTAAGCAATTACATGACAAATCCCTTCAATATAAAATCCCTATTACAGTCTCTCCTAAACAAAGCACATCAGATGCATTGCAAAGAATGAGTTCATGAGCTTGGAGCTATTTGACAATTTGAAGATGTTGAAACATTATTACTTTCTACCCACTTGACAGTCCTTATTTATATATTGATTCTCTCTATGTTGTTGCCCTTTCATCTGTTGTCTCTTCTGCCTTGTATGAGCTTATTGTTAGGATAGTTGCAGCCAATTTGGTGGGCATTGACAAGTCTTGATCAGGCAACACGCTCACTCTATGTTGTTGGTTGTTATCAAGAAGCTTGTTCATATCTTCAAGACATGATGTTCTGACAATTATTTTGATGCAGACGAACCTGACATAGCAGCCGTGAAGTGGAGGTTACATCCAAAAAATTTGAAGTTGAATACAGTGCAGCACCAAATATCAGACAGTCGAGATCAAGGAAATGCCAACACATTGGATTTACCTAGTGATTTAAATCAGCAAAAGCAAGATGTTTCAGCAGTTTAATTTGAATCTCAGCAATGGAAATAGTCCATGTTTGAGAAAGAATGGGGAAGCCACATGAAGCAATACCCCTACGATAAATTTCTAAGGATGCATGTCATGTTGATAATATTACACTCGGTACACTTCAGATTTTCAATAACTTGATCTCTTGGATCTTGCAATATCTTTTTATGAGCCTCTACTTGACGAGTTTTGAATCCTTTCCAAAACTATCTACAAGATTTTAGAATCATGGATACAAAAGTGATGCAAATCCTCTACATGATTGGTTGTTTCGGAATTCCAAGTTCAATTTAATGTTTTAAAGTTTACATGATACCATGATTGGATCAACAATGTCATTAACGGAGCATTCATTGGCATCCACTTATTTTACAGGCATTGTGAAGACAAAGTTCAAATTGATCAAAGTTTTGAGTTTGCTTGAAGACTGAAAGGTAACTCTTATCTCTATTCCTAATTTTATTTTATAGACTTGAAAAATAGGAAACAATACATACATTCCACTTACCTTTACTCATGTTTTAAAAAAAACAAAATATCATCTACTTTATCATTATTTTCCATTACTCTATTTCATCTAGCTTGTCATTGTTTATAATCAGTCCATTCACTTTTTCCCTGTCTATACTTCACTTAATTTCATTATCAAAACTCTATTCATATACTCTATTTTTCTTTGCTCATAATCTCTACCAAAATTATGTCCATAGACCTATTTTACTCTATTCATAACCTCTATCAGAACTCTGATCATAATCACCTATTATCTTTGTCCATAAAAACTCACTTTGCTTGTTCATTTCCATTACAAAAACTTATAAATCTCCCTTAAACACTACATGTTCAATATATGAGGATCAATAAAGGATGATAGGAAATAAGCATTATACATTAACAGAAGTTTTGGGACCATACAATTCAAATCTTTAGTTAAAATTGCAAAAGACTTTTGAAAATCATGTATATATTTTAAACCTTGAAGAATATTTTGGGTTATAATCAATGGTCTCATATTTTTCCAAAATGATATGAATACACATTATATAACTTGAATTGTCTCACAAGTTGTATCAAAGTTTAAATTACCTTTCAAACATAAGTTTGCACTCCAAAGTATCATTGCTACAAAATGATATCTTGTAGCATGTACAGATATGATAATTGATGGATGAGGGAGTATAATCATTGAACTATTGGGTTGTATCCACAATTATTCAATTTTAAAACATAAGTTTACATTCCTAGAAATAATTGCTACGAAGTGATATGTTGTAGCTTGCAATTATCATTATGAAGTGAAATCATGTAGCAACACAAAAATGAAAACACAGAGGGGACTAAAACCAAGTGTACTGAGAAGTTTGAATTTGCAGCAAGAGGTAATTTCACCAAACAGTTTGACGTAAACACCAACCAGTAATTGAAGCTACAAAGGATACAATTGGAACAACATCAATGGATATTTCTAAGAGAAAAAACACAAAGAAATGTAATAAAGAAATATCCACTCGCTCTTTTAAAGAAAGAACAGTTAAAGAAGGCTTGGATGCAACTACTCTACAACCAGAATTTGAAGGAACACAAAGGAGAAAAAGGAAAGGTAAGACACCTATATTTCCTTCATTCAAATCATATAATCTTGGCTACTTAAAAGTGTTAAGAGAAAACATGAAATTGAAAATGGAAAACAGGAAATTGAAAAAGAAAATCAGAAAATTAAAGTAGGATAGAAGTCGTAGGATGAATTCCTTTTTTAAAAGGAAAAACCACTCAATTGATGAAGGATATATGGTAAGTGTTGAACAATGATGACACCTCAACCTTCCCTCACATTTTTCCCTCAATGCATTTACCAGCATAATCAAAATGAAAAGAATATTATTCAAAACAGGTTTTAATTATGATTTGCCCATATTGTGAAATCCACGAACTGGGTAGTCTTGATTTTTGGTGAGGAGAAGCTAAAAAGTATAATAGGTATTTCTACAAAATTTCGCAAAAACCCAAATTGTAGTTTGTGAGAAATTGACAATATATCAGACCTGTAGCAGCCTCAAATTCTGGTTATACAACAATTACTTGGGGATTCACACCACATACAAGAAAATGTCCAGTATGCACTCATGTTCACCATAGCATAACTAGGTTTTATTTTATGTCTTGGGATTACAAAATTACTCGTAGTATAAGGGTTGAATTTCAAATACGTGGAAACTTTTGTCTTCCAACCAGGACTTTAATTCCTCTTATACATAGAGTTATTGCCATTAAAATTTGATCATTAAGTGCTCCATCAAGTGAGCAAGATTCATATGATAAAATTGCAAAAGCTACAAGAATATTGCAAAATTGTAAAGCTACAAGATACTCAACATGATAAAAAAATCATAAGGGGTCTGGCCTTTGGAATAGCATTAATTGTATATGGAAAGAAGAAGAGGTTGATACACTTATAGAGCAAATGACTTGGGATCATGATCCAATTTTAAGTTATGGTGGGATGTATGCTCTAACCCTGGGGCACATCCAATAACAAAATCCATTCATTTTCTATTGAATTTTGGGTTCTTATGCAACTAAAAAACTTGGCCACCTTGCCTACAATTGAACATCAATGCATTTGGGTGTCCCTAAACATGAAAGAGAATTGCATAGGGATATGCAATGATTTTGGTAAGGAGAATGATGGGACTGAGAAAGGCCACCTTGCCTACAACCTAAACATGAAAGAGAATTGCATAGGGATATGCAATGATTTTGGTAAGGAGAATGATGGGACTGAGAAAGGCCACCTTGCCTACAATTGAACATCAATGCATTTGGGTGTCCCTAAACATGAAAGAGAATTGCATAGGGATATGCAATGATTTTGGTAAGGGGAATGATGGGACTGAGAAATGTTACCTTTTTGTCTTTTGATAATGTTTGAGTCTATATAAACTACATTTTACTCTCATATATGTCATTCTCCACCCATCCTAGCCATATATTGTACAAAGGTAATTATGGATTGTGTTCCTTATATTTTCATGTTTATATGATAAAATTAGGATAGAAATATGAGTTTTAGTTAAAATGTAAATAAATGTTGCTTCTAGTTTGGATAAAATAGATCGCAGGCCAATGACAAAGAATTGATGGCCCAATGATTTCTCATACCCATTGCAAAGGATTGATGGTAATTATCAAAAGATTGAATAACATGTATCAAATGGGTGCGCACATGAACATAATAGATACTAGGAGCAAATCGAGGGTTAAATAGAGCAATGCTGATTTTATCCAAGGATTAAATAGAGCAATGGTGATTTTTAAAAGGGTTAAAGAAGACCAGATTCGAAAGGAAATGGGACGAATGCATTTGAGGAACAAGTGGGCAGCAAAGGAGCAATTCTAGGAGTGGTTTTTAGTTCATTTAAACACTACATGAATCTTTGTCATAGAATGCATGAGTTATTGGTATTTTGATGCCCTTGAGCTACTCGGTTCTATGTAGAACGAATCAAATGTTTAATTAGCAGAATTTATAGACCCACAGGTTTAGGGCTTTATGTAAATGAAAACGGTTAGACTTATATTCTTATTTAGCTATATAAACCAGTACCATTTTCATGTTTGGGGATGAACGGTGGATGGAATGGAGAAATGATTCACAATGTAGAAGCTCTAGAATTTCAGGAATAAAATATAGATCTCTTATGACTCTGTTTTGCAAATGGTCATTGTCAGATTATTTACTATTGATTTAAACATTTAAATTTTCTATAGCAGATCTCAGCATCTAGCTTTCTAGAGGGGGCCTGACCCACTCTAGAGAGTAGGAGTTGTGGATATGCAGGTTATTTTTGTAGATTACATGTTGTTTTAATTATGTAGCTTAGCATCTTTCTAGAGGGGGCCCGGCCCACTCTAGAGAGTAGGAGTTGTGGATATGCAGGTTATTTTTGTAGATTACATGTTGTTTTAATTATTTAGCTTAGCATCTTTCTTTATTCTGAGTTCGCTTTATATTTATTTGATTCAATGCAAATCGTAGATTTACACATGATGATAAATGATAATAGCAATAGTGAAATAGAGTATGGTAACATTAAGCATTACCTCGAAGAGTCAAGGACTAGTTGAACTATCACAATCATTCATGCTTATTTTTCACAAGTGCGGTGTATTTACTTTTTCGCAAGTGTGGTGTGTTTATTTTTACCGCAAGTGTGGTGTGTTTGAATTTCGACAATGTCATTCCATTTCCTAGATAGCAATGCAATTTACTTTCCATCGAAGCATATAGATAACCAATTGTAAATAGAGAACCTGGAGCCTGCACATACAGTGCACGACATCTCACAAGTTCACTTGAACTCCGAGTTGAAAATTAATGCACAATCTCTTTTATTTCTCTTTCCAGGGTAATAAATTAGCCCGTCATTGAGCCTATTCCATTAAAGTTCAATATGTCGCAAAGTTTCATTCCAAACTAGTGCACTGCTTTGGTGATTCCTACACTATCGACACTTCATATAGATTATTTTGTCATCGTGTCATTGCATCCTCTGAATCTATGTTATGTGAGAAAAAACTCCTCTAACTCATCTCGACATCAACTATCGAGTTCACATAATCCTCCTTGCACCCTGTGATGTTGTATATATTCTCAATGTTTGAGATTTGTGCATATCCATTTACTGGTTCATTGTATATGTCACTCTCGGTCGGATGTAATGGAGCAATGATGTGCAGAGTGTTTGTATCAAAGAACATTTTCCTTTGCTTCAGATTAAGTACAACATTGTTATCAAATGCCTAGTCAATTCCAAGTAAAGCCTGATAGGGATCTGAATCATCCATAATCTCAATTACTTCAAAATGTTCTTTTGTTTTTACCTCCTAAATGTTAACCTTGACATTATTTAGTCTTCCAACAAGATAGCTCTTGTACTAATTTGTTATCTTGAGTTCAATGGGAGACCACACTAGCTTTGGTTTTCCCATCAATTCCCATGATTTATTTGGAAAAATGTTCACATCAGACCCCAGGTCCAACACGATCCCTTCCATCTCATATATACCTAATTTGGTTCTCATTTTGAACTATTTTCCCATGTGTTTCCTCATGTTGACATGGCATAGGTCCCTTTATGGTAGTGGAGTAGAAATAGTCGCTTCATTCTCACCTTCCCCCACGCATCTCTTCAACATCTGGGTTGATTTGTTGGTAATGATGGGATCACCCAACACCTTAAGACATCAGCACAAGAACTTACTTACCTCATCCGTGGAGTTAGTCTCTTGTTAAGTATCGTGTTGTGCTTCTTCATGTATTGTGTGTCACAACTCTTCCCACACAAGTATCTCAACCATACATCATAATTCTTCACATGTAGATATCTTAGCCATGCATTGAAACTATTTTTACACATGTTCCTCGTCCATCGCCTTTTGTCCATCGCATAGGAATTTCTTTTGTTGTGAAATGTCAAACTTAGGAAGTGTTTTCTCTTCTTTCCTGGTTTTTCTCTATAACTATTATCCTGAACATTCTCTTCCCTACAGGTCGTTTCCTGTACGGATACCTCTCCGAGTTACTACCCATACATCAGCTTCTTCTTTCGTCTTTCGTTCTTCATGTGGCTCAACAATCACCATGTTGCAGTGCCCATTTTTTCTTCCCAATTTTTCAATAAATCTGGGAAATCCTTTAGGACATGTTTTCCATTGTAGCAATATCCACAAAGTGCATGGGGCTTCATATAGAACCGTGCAAAGTGTCCTATCTCACCATAGTTGAATCAAATGGTCTATTTGCCTCCTCCCCCACCATATCCTCTGCCTCTTCCTCTTCCATATCCTCCTCTCTGGCATCTCTGGAAGCCTCCTCTGTAGAAGCCTCCATGGTCTCCACCCTTATTCTCCTCTTGGACCTGGTAAGCATCTGCAGTATGCTCCTTCATCAACTACGGCAATCATAAATTGTTCACATTGTGCCCCATAGATTTACAAAACTAACAGAATGGAGTGTGCATCGTCTTCTGGTACTTCTGCAATGTTGGGCAACAGGGAGGTACATGACCCCATTGTCTACAAATTTCACACCACTCATTCTACGGCCTAATGGGAAATGGATTTGGTGCACCAATCACTATGTAATTTCTTAGCGCATGACACTCATTCCAATGGTGACCTTCTTCGCAGCACGGGGTACACCAAACATTCTTGTACCCCACTTTCCCTTTTTCCATGTCTTGCAACTTCATGGTGAGGTTTACAAGTTGGGATTGCACCTGCACCAATCCTACGTACGTCTCATTGTTGATGTTTGAACAACATCGGGAAGAAATTCTTCCACACACACACACACACATATATATATATATGACATGATATTTATAATACAAAGTACAAATATATATATAATAAATATGTAGTTATTTATTATCCAAGGGACGCATCCTTTCGTGGATGGTCACCATATGTTCTATATATATGGAACACTCATCATTGTAATAATATATTCATATACAATATCATCTCTTATGAAAAAACAACATGGTATTAGAGCGGAACCAGGCTTAACTCCCTCACAGGAGGGCCCAGGAAAATAAGAGAGATAGCTTGGTGTCGTCCCTCTTTAGAGGGAGTGACGAGGTACAGATTCATTGCAGGGTAGTGGATGTCTCGGGGACATGTTGTAGCTATTTAAGAGCTACCCACGTCCCTTAGATGCATTGGATGTTAAGTCACAAGGGTGCACATGATGAGGTACAGATGCATTATGAGGTAGTGGATGTCATGGTGACATGTTGAATCTATTTGAGAGCTACCCACAGGCCTTGGATGCACTGGTTGTGAAGTCATGTTGTACTATCGATATCTGATGAATCTAGAGTGAATTTTATATACTTCATAAACAAGCTTTGGCATGATGAAGAATGGCTCCCTTGTTGAGAGGGAGTGTTGATGTTTGAACAACATCGAGAAGACATTATTCCATATATATATATATATATATATATATATATATATATGACATCATATTTATAATACAAAGTATGAATATATATAATAAATATGTAGTTATTTATCATCCAAGGGATGCATCGTTTCATGGATGGTCACCATATGTTCTATATATATGGAACACTCATCATTGTAATAATATATTCATATACAACATCATCTCTTATGAAAAACCAACACTCACCACCTCCCAGCATAGACTCTAGGTGCATTGCAATCTCTATAGATTATGACTGAGTCATCACTTTTTGTTGGGTGAGTGGGACTGAAATGTGATGGAGGAGTATGGAAATAAATCACTCTCTGTGTTGGATATCCTAGAACACAAAAGTGAGTCTGACCAATAGGATATTGAACTATTGGTCGTAATCCCACACAGTTTCTCCAACTTGTTTCTTAATCTCCTTGATCTCAGTTAGACATTGTGAATTTGACTTAGATTTATGAAATTCTCTAAGGAGATCTCTCTTTATCTCTGTGAGGGACCTTTTATGTCCCACTGGCATAGTAACTTTATACTTCATGTACCACGTCAAATATCTATCTCTTAATGTAGTCTCCAACTATGTGATCTTAGACGCCTCGTCTGTGACTTACTTCACAGACCAGATTGCTTCACAAGTGATCCAATTTTGTTTATTCATATTTGAATAAAAACTTGATATTCTTGATTGATTGCTATCGGTTACTACTATTACTGATAAATCTTATGAAGTGTCATTGACTTTGGTGTCTACTCCACTTGTTGCTTCCACATCTCTTTCTTCTGAACTTCCTCCTTCTACTTCCCTCACCTCTGCACTTTCTTCTTTGGCTCTTTCTTCTTGGTTAAAAATGCACAAGGGGGGTGGTTCAAAGAGAGGGTTCGTCTATATTATCTTGTCTTCTTTAGCGATGGATCCAAAAAAGGTTCTTATCTTGAGCCATGCAATCCTCTTTCCAACAACCAAGATCTCTTCACTTTCTTGGAATGTGCCTTTATCATCCTCTTTTGTGTTATTGTTGCTACTACTCTATGCATCATCTTCCACTGATTCAACTCCACCTCTCATTAGCCAAGGGGATTTGACCTCTTTCCCTACAAATCTGCTCCTACTTTCTCTAGTATTCCATATCGATACCTCTTTCTCTACGCCATGTCTCTTTGACGACCTCTCTTCTTATACACTTCTCTATCGCATAGATATTTCTCTCGTTCACCCTTTTGGTGTGGCTTCTCTTCTTTTCATCCTAGATCTTACTACTTATTTGTCACCCCTTTCTCTCCCTTCTTTTCTTTTTTGTTCGACTTGCTTCTTCAGCTCATCTCTTCTTACATAATGCTTAACTCTTCTTCTTCTCTTCTCTTTTGTATCCATTATCTCTTCACCTTATCTTATCTTATTCCTCCATATTTTCATCCACCCCTCCACATGGGTGGCTTACTCTGCCATCCTATTGAGCTTCATGCACATCATCCCTTTCTCCATGAAAAGCATTTTTATCCATCGTGGGATTTCTTCTAACAACCTTCTTCGAGGATCGGCTGCAAACTTTCTTTCAGCACTACTAAAAGATTTGTTGCATTCAACTGCAAACTCAACAATGTATCCCTCCTTAACTCACTCAAACCAAAATTCAATGGCTCTATCCCACTTATTGTCTAAATATATCAACTGAGTTAACGCCTCTTGTTCCCAAACCAACGGTTCTTGGGCTCGCCACACATAGTTAATCTTTGTCTATCTCTTTATCCATTCATGCAATAAACAAGGAAACTTAACAAATAAAATTTCATGAATATCTGAATATATGTTCCTTTGTTTCCATCTTTCAAGGTTGATATGCAAATTTCTAGTCTCTTGTAGCTTGAACTCGTCTTCCTACTCAAAAATTCATTCTTCTATCTCCTTCCTGGAAGGTTTCCACGTCATGTTTCTACTCCACCATGTAGCACAAAATCATCAGATCCCAGCAATGGAACCAATTGTTGGCTCGAGGTTCCAAACCCGAGGTTTGAAAGGCTTTACCAACTAATACCACATTCATGTCAACATATTCAATATTCAAGGACTGAATAAGGTCTCACCCAAGATGCACATGACAACCACGAAGACTAAATGTTTGTGTATAGAATGATGGAAAAATACAGACATGAAACAATTAACTAAGAGATGTGCATTAGATATTATCCATTCATATCAAAATTCATATAAGTAATGCATAGTCTAACATCTATAACAACATACATTCAAAACAAAGTACATGATAGGAAATATAAACTCGTGCCTCGTGTTTTCTTTCATTAATCAAAGAAACATTAATATACATGGAAGGTAGTAGCCTATGCAGAGACTCATTAAGCTTGAACAAGAGATTGGAGATTCATATCTTGATCTACTTTCTCTCTCATGTTCCACTTACAGCTCTACCATATTCACAATGCACCTCAAATGAACCATAAGTTAACCCTTACATGTTATCATGCATTCCTTATATCTCTACAAAAGCATGCCAATCATAACAAAGTTTCCATCTCACTAACAACCTCGACCATGTTCAATTGGTCAGTTACAAAAATTGTTACAACCATTACAGTAATTTCTTAGGATTTGATATGCATGTGATCTTTACAAGTCCTTGTGCGCAATGCAAAACTGGTTAGTGCATGCAGTAGAAAATAGTTGACGAACATTACATCTTGGTTTTGTGGGGTACGAAACTTATGACGCACACACGTTCTTTCCAAAACCTTGGTACCAACAATGTCCTCCTTACAAGCATGAGTAACTGCCATGTACTCTTCCTCTACAAAAGAGAAAGTGACCATAGCTTATCACTTTCTCATGCAACTCATTGCTCCACCAAATAGTCAAAACACAATATCCATTGGTATATCTCCTCCTATCTACATCTCCTACCCAACCATAATCCACATAACCCTATACATCCACTAAGCACTAGTCCCCTAAAATAACACCATGATAACAAATGGAATCCTAAGAAGTACCATGCCTAAAGACTCTCTTCAGTACAACCCAATTTTAATTTCTAGGATTAGCCGTGAATTGTCTCGAGACTCCCACTACTTGGAAAATGTTTGGTCTAGTACAGACCATAGCATGCATAAAATTACCAAACAATGACAAGCATAAGGAACACAATCCATATCCTCCATATCTTTGGGTGTTGTAGGATACTACTCAACTGAAATCTTGGTTCTCAAGGAGATAGGAACACTCAATGGTCTGCAGTATACCATGCAAAAACACTGCAGCATAGGGTTCAAATACTTACTTTGTCCCAACCAAACCTTTTTGTTCAATCTATCTCTCCTAATATCCATTTCTAAGATATGCTTTGTATCCCTCAAGTCTTTCATGTCAAACTATGTTGAAATTTGAGACTTCAAATCCCTAATCACATCCTTACTGTTACCAAAAAATAACATATCATCTAAATACAAAGTGATAACAAGAAAATGACCACTATCATGTTTGTAAGACATAAAGTGATCTAATCTGGATCTCCAAAATCCCAAATGAAACAAAAAAGAATCAAACTTTTGGTACCACATTCTGGGTGATTGTTTGATACCATACATAGATTTTCTTATTTGCAAACCAATGACTCTTTACCCTTTTTAACATAGTTCCATGGCTATGTCATATAGATATCCTCCTCTAAATCACCATGTAGGAATGATTTCTTCACATCTATCTATTCTACTTCCAAATCAAAATCTATTGCTACATATAACAAGAACTTGATAGGTGTCAGTTCAACAACTGGGGAAAAAGTGTCACCAAATTTTATCCCCTCAACCTGAGAATATCCCTTCCCAACCAATCTTGTCTTTTACTTTTCAACACTCCCATCTAAGACAATATTTTCCTTGAACACCCATTTGCATCCAATGGGTTTCCATCCATTAGGATATGGTACCAAGTCTCGTGTATCATTCTTCCTCAATATCTCCATCTCCTCATCCATGGCTAATATCAAAGACTCACTATTTTTCATCTCAATCGCCTCTTTCACTATTTTAGGCTCATCGGTGTTAGAAGATAAAGAAAATATACATTTGCAATCAAATGGACTATAATTATACCTATCTTGATGTCTTATTTTCCAAGTGAACCTCCTCAAAAGATGAGGTGGAGTTTCTACTTCCTCTTCTAAACACTCTAATATCTCCCCCTCATTACGTCCAACATGAAATTCTAATTCATTTTCTGGTTTAGCTTTCTCGATTTTGGGTGGTAGACGAACAACTAACTTCTTCCCATCCTCCTCTACCTGCACAACTATGGAAGAAGACTCAAATTCTCTTAAAATAACATTTCTTCTATACAAAACCTTATCAACCACAACATCCCAAATCTTGTACCCTTTCACGCAAACACCATAGTCAATGAAGATTCATTTATTTACATTGTTATCTAACTTTGATTGTTTCTCCTTAGGCACATGAGCATATGCCTCACAAACAAATACACAAAGATGACAAAATGAAGGATTTTTCCAATCTAGACCTCCATAGGGGTCTTGTCCACAAGAGATGATGTAAGAGTCTTACTAATTAGGTAACATCACAGTAGCACCTACTTCTGCCCAAAAATTCTACTCCAAGTTTCCTCTAATACACATACTCCTAGCCTTCTCTATCAACATCTTGTTCATGCATTCTAGAAATCCATTTTGTTGAGGGGTATGTGGAGTTGTATTATGTCTTTCTATGCCATTCTCCTTATAGAACCTATCAAATTATGTAGAACAAAAATCGTCGCCATTATCAATCCCCAACACCTTAATATTTCTACCAATCTAATTTCCAAGAGAGCATTAAACTCCTTCAACCAAAAAAAGACCTTAGATTTACTTATAATTAAATATACCCATGTCCTTCTAGAATGATCATCAGTGAATGATACATAAATACAAAGATCTAGAAATTGAAGGAAATTTAAAACACCAAATACATCAAAATGAACCAACCAACAACTAATACGATTTATAAGAATTAAACTAAAATTGAACATGGTTTTATTTTCCATATATACAATGCTCACATAAATCAAATTCAAGAGTACCATCAATCAATCACTGAACAAGAATTTTTTTCAAGGCCTGTAGTCCCTTATCACCTAGATTACCCGTTTTATGATGACATAACATTGTCTTCTCTACAGGTAACTTGTTCGCCAAAGCATGAGCTCATTTAGGTAACCAAAAAGTGTGACCATAAAAAATAGATACAACACTCCTCTTTATTTTTAGTTATTTTTGTGAAGATGTATATTTTGTGGATCCCTTCACTACAAGAATTGAAAAAATATTGTGCCGAATGAGACATGCATCATGCTGAAATAGAGTGGCCACAAGAACACCCTTAGTCGGCACCATATATCCTCATGACATCTTATAATCTTCATTACAGAAAATAACTTTCACACCCACATCATTAAGTGTGCTTACTGATAGAAGGTTTTGTGCCAAGCCCAAAAATGTGCATGACTCCATTGATCCCCTTCACTTTTCCATTAGGAAATCTAATGAAGACTCTACCATGACCAACTATGTTGAGATGAGAATAATCACTAAGGTGTAATTTCCCACCATCATCTTTCTCATAAACTAAAAATAACTTGTGAATACAAGTCACGAGGAAGAAAGCTTCATAGTCTATCAACTACACCCTATGACATGCATGGGTTTCCAAGGCCACAACAAAGTCATCTCCACCATCCTCTTGAGAATATTTTTAATATTCATCCTCATAGTCATTCCTTTTCTTCTATTCTCCCTTTTTTCTCTTCATTACAGTCTCTTTTGAAATGCCCAACTTTACCAGAGATCCAATATCTTTCCTTGTACTTTCCAAGAGACTTAGATCTCCCACGGGATTTGGATCTACCCTTCTCCCTCTTATTTCCTTTTTCTTTCAATATTCCATGGATAGCCAAGGCCTCCTCAATGGATCCAAAATATTTTTTCCTCATATCCTATGGGAGTAAAGTAGCCACAAACTCATCCAACACCAATTTCTTTGCAGTGCTTCCAATGGCCATTACCAAGTTGTCCTACAATTCTGGGAAAGAACATAGAAGGGTCCTGCAATGATCCTCCTCATCCATATTCACTCCAACAGATTTCAACTAGGTCACAATGGTATTAAATGCATTAATATGCTCAAATAAAAAAATCTCAATCGCCCATTCTCAAGGCATACAACTTTTTTCATAGAAAACAATTATTAACCAGTGGTTTAGCCTAGTACAAGTATCCCAACTTCTTCTAGAGGATTATCGTGGTGGATTATTCATAGGGAGACAAGTTATATTTCAAGTCAAAACAAGATATCTATTCTAAGTCTTGTGGATGAAAATTGATGAATTGATATCCTCTACCATATTCAGTGAGAATTCCTTTAAAGGGGAAAATAAGTTATATGACGTGTTCAATATCCTTAAATGTAATAGCCTATTGAATACCTTATGTTCATCAATGGAGGGTGGATGGGATTCAAATGGTTCATCCACATATTTCCTTAGACCTGGACCATCTAGGCTCAAGGCAGGAGATCATAGGGTGGAGGGTGGTATGGGTATGAAGGATTTATTTGGTCCTTCATGGTATAGAAGGGGATAGAATTTATTTATGTATATGGAAAAAGAAAAATATAAGAAAGACATAATGGTAGGAAAAAAACATCTTATTGATTAGGTATATAAAGCATCCTATAACCCTAGGAAATGTGCTCTTTTATTTTTATGTTGTTGAATGTAAGAGGGTTGAGAAATCCCTTGATGAAACATGCCCTATGTAGACTAGTATAAATGTACAAGTTGGATATTCTTTTGTTACATGACACAATGGATTATTAACAAAAATGTGTCAATGAACTTGTTAAAATTCGTGGATATTGGGATTTCTGCTATATGGTTTCTAAAGGTCATTTTTATGTCGTTGAATGTAAGAGGAATGGGCAATCCCTTGAAGAAACATGCCCTCTATAGACAAGTAGAAATGCACAAGTTGGATATTCTTTTGTTACATGAAACAACGGATGATTAACAAAAATGTTTCAATGAACTTGTTAAGATTCGTGGATATTGGGATTTCTGCTATATGGTTTCTAAAGGTAATTTAGGGTTGTTGATCTCAACCTAAAGGAAAACAAGTATAAAATGTACCAATTTCTACTCTTTTGATTTAGGTCTAGGTGTAGTTCTTGTAACATCCCCCAGCCCAATCAAGGGAAATTATGGCACAGAATACTCATAAAAATGAAATTTTTGCTAACTAAATTAATTTATTTACAGCTAACTAATTTCTTGTAGCTCTCAGCTACGAATTAAAACAATTTTAGCTAATGTCTACAACCATAAAATAGAATTCATCTACAACATGTTAATAATAAACATGAAATGTAGCTAAATAGCTCATTACAAGAGCATATAAATCATTCTCATTTACACAGAGTTCATGCACAACAATAACACATGTAAATAACTCAGCAACAAGATAAATCGCTTATATTTAAACCAGAGTTGTGCAACTAGCTACTTGGGACGGACATTCCACCCAACCATAAGTCGATTGTTCCAAATCTCAATAGATAGTCACCCCCGAGTTGAGTCTAGTGATCCACAAAAGAGGGTGGTCTATCATAGTCCACTCACATCTCATAAACTCACAACCCCCTGATATCTTCCTACAATTATCCCAATTTTCCACCAGCTCTCTTCCTCTTGACCCTTATAACCCAAGGAATGTAACCCTTCACTTATCTCAATCCCCCAGGCATCCCATTCATTTATCAGGGCCTCTTTGGCACAGGTAGCTAGGAACATCTCATCTAGGAACTCAAGGGAACTTGTTTCTAGGAAAAATACTAAAAAACCAACAACAAACACTTGTTGTTTTAGTGAAACTCACACAGGAGTTCACTCTTCAGGCCTCACAACCTGGTTCTTCAATTTCCATCTCCAAATACGCTCCAAGTTGCTCTAGAATTTTCCCTCCATGGATACACCAACTCCAATGTCTGTTTCATGTTCTCTCCTTGTTGTTATCACACAAGTTGTAGGTTGGGAAAAGCCTAACCCAACCACCAAGTGGCGACAACTTAAGGACACTATACCCAACATCACCTCGATATAGGTCTCGCGCTTCAAGGGTGACTAGGTCACTCGAGGGAGGCGATCTCGGTGACCCTATGGGGAATGGAGGGGGGAAATGGAAATGGAAAGAGTGGATCCCCTAAAGGTCAATATTATAGATTGAAATGGAAGTTTGGTAATGAGTCTTAGTTTGTCTTGAGGTTGCCAAAGCCTTGGATGAATTATCGAGAAACTTGTACCTGCCCGAGACACAATAAAAACCAATATGCAGTATAATGTGTTAGTTAGATTAGCAAGTTAGGCTTGTTGTCCCTAATTTGCAGCAACAGTTAACAGTATATATTAGCGTAGAAACAATTATTAGAGTTGCTAACAAGTTGCTAAAAGTCCAATGAAATGTGCTTGAAACAAGTAGAAAATCACTAGATGACTTCACGGTCTATAGCATGAGACTTTAGCAATGAATTATGGTTGTCATAAAATATGTATGCAGAATTATTTTTCACCCTTATGGATGTATAAAACTTGTTGTGACAACAGTGAATCTAGCAACCAAAATCCAAAAAAGAATCCACCCAAAAATTGCATTAAAAAAAGTAGAATAAATTGGCAAATTCTTAGCAACTTTTGATGGTAGAAAGGTAATTTATGAGTGACTTTAGGTTAGGGTTTCTGCAATGAAATTACCAGCCGTATGTCTGTATCAAACCAAGACTTATTGCATAAAAATTATCCAATTAAATCAGCTCTCAGTTAGCTCAATAAGTGCGCCTAGGTTAGTAGAAGGCTAGGGCAGATTTTTAGGCCTAGTCTAGGGTTAGTTTAGGAGTTATTTAGGGTTAGTAGGTTAGGGTTAGAGTAGCCATAATGGTTGTAGGTTAGTTTTACTACAGCAGCAAGAAATTTTGGTTGAAGATGCATGCCTCAATGAGGCAAGGTAGCTCAAGTCTTGGGTAACAAACCTCAAGTGAGAGAAAACCAAAAGCTTGAAATTTCATGTTTACCAATGCAACAATTTATATCTCCAATCCAAGATTAATTCCTTTAGTTATGGGTTAATGGGGTCTTAAATAAATAGCCAGGGCTACTATATCCTTGGGGGTATAAATCCTCTTATTCCCCAAGGCAAGTAACCTAGCTAGGGTTTGAAATTAATGGGTGTATATCCTTATACTTCCTTAACCAAAACCTTTGCAAATAATTTTAAATCTTAACAATTATGGTGGAAACTAGGATATGGGTGTATGTTCTTATACTCCCTATCTAGCCTTAGCCAAAACAACCTTAACTTGAATTACCAATCATAATAAAAAAGTAAAGAACCATGCCAATACAAGAAATGGCTTTAACATGCCAATGTAAACCACCACAATAAGCTAGAAGTGACCTCCAAGAGATAGTGCATCATCATCATCATCACCATAAAAGAAACCATTCCATAGCACAAGAGACAAGAAGAAATCCAAAGGTAGAGAAAATTCCAGTCCTCTACTTCTCACAATGGGAGAGTTATGTCCAAATAAGATTGTATGATCTCTTATTTATACAAAATGTCACTAAAGATAGTTTTTCCACATAAATTAGGGTAAAACATAAGACTAGGGGTCAACAACCCTAATATTGCCCTTTTTACAAAATAATATTAAACAATTCACTTAAAATTTACTTTTACACAAAAAGAAAACCCTAAAATGAAGGTGGTGTCTCCCTTTTAGGGGACGTTTTTCCTCTTTGGCCAAGTCGTTGGAGTTGTAGGATCATGGTCAGGCCTCCAAACCCCACCTGTCATCAATCCACATCCTCTTCTTCATGATAAAATCCTTCTTTCACCAAGACGTCCACTCGTCCATGTCTCACCACCAAACCCTAGCCCCCAAGTGCTATAGCGGAAAAACCCCTCTACGGACTACACAAAGGGCCTAAAGTGTAGGCAGAGCTAACCATCTAAAGTCTCCTACTTTTTATCACTATCCCAACATTACCCCGCAATCATACATAAAAGACAAGAGAGAGGAATATGGTAGGCCTACCTTAAACTCTGTGTCCGGTGTCAATCCCTTTGCGCTTGGTTGTTTCCTAACTGTAAATCTTCTCCAAAGGCTGATCTACATTCATCAAAAGACAAACAAGAAACTACAAGCATGCATTCTACATATGGATTAGTGGGTTAGACATCATAAACAAGAAATGTAAACAAATCATATAAGTTTAAGACGTCATTTGGCGGAACGAAAAAATTACTTCTTTATATTAATCTCACAAAAGTCGCTTACAACAAGAGATCATCACTGCTCCTCGAACTCGGTCCTGGGTTCCTCTTCACCATGCACCAACTGCTTCCACGTCTTCTTCTCCTCTTTAGTTCTCTCTTAGGGAAATGGTAAGGGCTTTACAATTGGGGCAAAGGGAGGATTGATAAAATGGGCAGAGTTTCTTTGCTCTCGTGCTTCCTCTTGCAATGGAACCCCAACCCCTTCTTTTATAGGCCAAAAGGGACAGTAACGGTTGGGGTGAGTGGCTATGGGCAGTCAAACGGTTAAGTAATGGCCCAGAAACCAGTATCCTATGCAAATTTCCACATTTTGCGATATTTTGTGAGTGTACGCGGGTTGTACTAGCTCAGCAAGCGTGTGTACATGGGCAGTAATGGTGCAGGGTGCGTACACCTTCAAATGATGGTTGTTAGAAGAGTTGTTCAATAATGGCTTGGTAAATATAGCAAGTTAGATGGCTTGATGCCAGATATGCATGTCATGTGCAATTTAGGGTTATAACAGATGCCCCCTAATTTGTGAAGTCAAAAGAGAATATGATGGCCGAAATACATTACAAATATTCACCACTGTACGATGCGAGTGAGCCCAGGGACCAGAGTTCAGGAGGTTCCATCTGCAAAAATAACAATTTGTCTCACCGAGGCGGGCATACCCATGCTCGGGATGAAATAAAATCATGGTTGCGAATCAAATACACTGCATATCCATGTCATATAACTATATCAAGTGTATCTGCAAGCAATACACAGCGGATCTACATCTCAAAATCAAAAAGATATACATGTATAGTATCCATTTTTAAGAAGCCAATGATGTTTGATGGCTAGAGATGAGGTATTCAAAGCTCGAGCAACAACTTCAGAATCTTCAAAACTCGGGTAGGAGTGTAATATGAGCATACGACTTCACTACCCAGAGGTCTTCGATGGCTCGTCAGTAACAAACAAAAGGATCTTGATGATCAAGCATAGAACTTCATTGATTTTGAGCAAGGACTTGATTGGTCTTTTGGGATGGTCGGTCATGAGGACAAGAGACAAACTGCAGAAGGGTCAACTCAAGTTTAGTAAGACTTCCCTTGGACAAACGGAAGGATGTGCTTTGTCCAAGGATGACTCATTGTGTTGTCAACAAAACGAAAATACTTTTCCCTTCCTCTTTTTGGGGTATATTTGATTTTTTTTTTGTTTTTTTCAATAATTTTGGGAATCTTGAAAAAGAATAAAGAATGGTACGTTACAAAGGAGGATCGAGTGTCGCAAACATACTAGTTCCAAGCGCAAGGAACATATTGATGCTCAGAGAAAGGGGACATATGTAGGAAAAGGACACTCGGGAAAAATCCTCCATGGGTCAAGGTGTCAAGACGCAGAGGCAAAGTGCTACAAGGCTTGCGTATAAGGCATGCTTTAGATGGTTCAGTTGAGAGCAACATGGATCCGGCATTAGGCCAAAGATGCAGGAATGCAAATGTGATTAATAAGACACAATGATAACGTCCTTCGATGTGATTTTAACAAGCCTAGAGAAGGTAAGCTCGACGGTTTTTCATTTTTAGAGAGTCTGAAAAAGCGTAAAAGGAGACTCTACTGGGGTACCTTTTTCGATGGTAGTCTAGTCTATTCAAAAAAGGGGTAAACTAGCACCGAACAGACATCTATTCAAAATCATTTTAACAAGTGTGACAAAGACAATATCACTCGGCAACCTTTTCATTTTTAAGGAGTCTGAAAAGAGCTTAACTATGGACTCCGTAAGGGATGTTCTTCTGGACCAATTTAACGAGTGTGAAGAAACCAGGTCACTCGGCTATCTTTTCAATTTTAGGGAGTCTGAAGAGAGCTTAACTATGGACTTCTTGGGGGTTCCTTTTTCGTAAGTTTAGTCCCTCGGGCCCGAAAAGGGGTTAAATCTATACCTGAGAATACTCTTCTAGAAAACCGAGGCTCCTAGAGTATACCTTTGTTCGTACTTTTTATCATCCAGACTGAAAAAGGGGTAAACTACCATCGGACAGACATGCCTTCAAATTTCAGTTTAGCGAGCGTGAAGGTCAACAAGATTGCTCGGTAATCTTTTTATGTTTAGAGGGTCTGAAAAGGGATTAAAAGAAGACCCATTTTGTTTTGGGAGTCCCGAGGGTGAGGTCAAGAGTGATAATGAATCATGTAAACGAGGCTCAAACTCATAATCAAGGAAAACTAATAAGGACTCCCGAGCCTATATTCATTAGTGACGGCATGGACACCAAAATGCAACCAGGATCTACCTAGGGAATCCATGTGAAGGCAGGCTCTACCACTAAATTAAGACACTTCTAGAGCAAGAGTGAGGGTTATGTGTCACAATTCGATGGGATCGATCCTATGGCAAAGCGGAAAATACAACGAGGTGCAACAAGTGGAGGTGGAAACCTAACTTACATGCACAAAATTGAAAAAATGACTTTTTACCAAAAGACCTTTAAAATGACCCAACTCTCCAAAAAGTTTCCCAATACCCAAAGTAACACTTATCATAACATTCCATAAGAAACTCATGAACCATACTAAATGATTTTTAAGTTAGAAAAAACGACATAAAGGTTCGAAAAAATGACAAAAGGGGCCAAAAAGTCTAAATAGAAGTTTGGGAGCTCATTATCACTCTTACGAATTGAGAATTGACCAAAAGTCAAAAAACACCCCTTTGTCAAAAGAGTTGATTCCGGGAGCTTCAATGGATGAAATGAACTTCTGCTTGGACCAAGTAAGTACAAATTAGCCCCTCATGAATTTCCATTCCTCCTTTTTGTATTTATTTTTGTTTTTTGGGGGGGCGCTGACCTTTAAAAGGGTCGGCCCTACGTGTACGTGGGTTGTCCTAGGACAGCACGCATATGCCCATGTGCAGATGAAACTTTTCATACGGGCATACATGACTGTATCCACTACATCCCGCGTATACCCTCAAACATGTAAAAAAAATTAAAATGCAAGAGTTAACTCTCCATGATTTTGTCTTTTTGCAGGATGTATGTTCATTGGAGAGAGAGGAAACATGAGGATTTTGATTTTTTGGTCTCAGAAGACCCCACTGTTGTCGTTGTCTTAGCACAATGTGGGTTGCTAAAATTTTTCCAATTTCCATTCATGAGGGCACAACCCAGGCTACTAAATGCCTTGGTAGATTACTGGCACCCAGATGCGGAGGCATTCGTGCTCGAGGGATAGTCGTTGACTCCAATGACTGAGGACATCTATTTTCTGACTGGCCTCTCAAGGAGAGGGGAACCAGTCAACCTTCGTACTTTTCCTCTGGGACCTCATAACATAGCCGAGTTGATCGGGCTACATTGCGAGGCGGGCATGGACAAAGTGGGCTCTCAGGTGCCTATAAACAAGATCAACAACCTACCATTGAAAGTGATTGTTCTACTCATTGGGTGGATCAGTGGATCCACAGCTTTGCATCAGGATTCTCGGGCACACATGCATTGTGCAGTCCAGTGCTTAAATGCACAAATTTTTGCCTGGAACACAACCATCCTGACATGCATGAAGAGATAGTTGACAGATTGTTGAGTGTGGGCGCATAGGAACTTCGGGTTTGGGATCGTTTTGTGCTCTTTCTTCTTTGAGAGGGTACCCAGTATCAGTCCTCGAGGGACGGTACAAGGGCACATGGCCCCTCTCCCATCATTATGCAGATGGGCGGTGCTATTGTCGCGACAGGGGGGAGGGAGGACCATTAAGGCCTTCGATGACAAGTTTTTTCACTAGTGGTCTCGGCAGATTTCGGCGATAGAGGACTACCCCTATGTTGGGATCGACTTCTCCAGGGACCCTGACATGGCCGTACCTCCCAGAGTAGAGTGGGGAGAGTTAGGTATGCTTGTTTTTTCAAAGTTATTTAATTTTTATTTCTTTTTATATATATCATTTTTTTTATGTACCAGAGCATCTGACAAGTATGTATCTGTTATGTGCAAGTGTGGGACCAGTACGTCCAGTAGATTTTGCGAGGACCAGGTGGCATCCTCAACCAAAGGCAGGACCAGCAGCAGTAGGGGGGCCTCCAGCCAGAGAGGCTGGTATATTTTTGAGACGGGTGGAGCGTAACCTTACCACACTCACTCGCACAGTCCCAATGGCAGAGATCGAGGACCTTCCACCATCGATGCAACCTCATGTAGTTGGGGTGCCACGGACCTAGTTCCAGCTCTTCCAGCTTTTGGCAAATGTCATTGTTCACTACGGCAAGGCCAACAGGCCCCACCCTTAGCTAGGCTATACTACTTACGTGCCAAGAGCACCTTTTGTATATTTTTGAGGGCATAAGCTCTGTGACTCTTACTGGACATATTTTTGAGGCGCTTGCACCCACCCTTGTACTCTGATATTTATATATATATATGGATATTTTTCATATTTTTTATATCTTATGGATTACATCTATTTTACAAATGTGTTTACATGTGCTTTGTGTGTGCTTTTTCTTACATGTGTGCAATATGCCAATCTAATACATGATTAGCTAGAGTATATGTGATTTGATTCAATCTCCTAGGAACATGGATATATGTAATGTAATCAAATCTTTATTCTAAGAGACATACCCTAAGGAACCGTCGGTGTAGTGTAGGATCGTAACCGCAGTAAACCCCATTTAGTGAGACATGACCAGCTGAGCATCTAAGTATACCCGGAGGTGAGAGATACCGTGCGACAAAGCGTCATGAAAAAAATTTAATATTGTGTTGTATTCGGCGACATTGTTTGTGGCGTAACCTAAACAGATACCTCCTGAAGATATCAGCTGGCTCTGAGGTGTGAAAATCACCCAGACTGCGGAAGCAAGCCTCTGAGTTTGTTGCCTAGCGTCATCTGCAAACCCAACGAACACCTCTGATTCACTTGACATCTGCCATAGTGAAAAAGATGACATCAAAAACGACATGTCCATAAAACCAAAAGACAAAAACTAAAAGAACAATGTACAAGAACTATACATATGTTACAAGAAGTCACCCGAGGCGAACCACCTACGAGTTATACTTCTTGAGGTAAAGCCCATTTCTAGGCTCTTTCAAAACATTTCCCTCAAATTCCACCAGACAATAAGCGCCTTTCTTTAGAACATCCTTAACTATGAAAGGACTAAACCACATGGGTTTGAACTTGCATGCCCCCAGGGGATCCTTATCTTGGTCATAGACAAGGAAAAGGTCGCCTTCAGAAAAATCCGAGGATGAACGCACCGATCATACTAACACTTGACTTTTTGTTTGTGAGCCTCATTAGCCAAGGTTGCATCTCGACACTGCTCATTGAGTTGCTCAAGATATAATAAATGTTCTTCAAGTGGTGAAGTGTCTGGCAGTAACTATACTGCCAACTTTAGAGATGAGATATGGCACTCTATTGGCAAAACTACTTCCAATCCGTAAACGAGTTGAAAAGGTGAGAAATCGGCTGCAGTTTTAACAGACGTTCGGTAGGCCCATAATGTCGAGTACAACATCAAATGCCAATTTGACTTGGCTGAATTGATCATTCGTTGGAGAATAGTCTTAAGAGATTTATTCACAGCTTCCACTGGACCATTTGCTTGTGGGTAATAGGGTGATGAATGCTCTTGCCTCAACCCAAGATTTGATGTTAACTCGGACATCATTTTGTTCCGAAAATGACTACCATGGTAAGTGACAATCTCTCTCGACATGTCGAACCTTTCTATTATCTGGTTGAACAAAAAGAGATTTGCAGTCTCTCCATCATATTTTAACGTTGGCATAGCTTCGACCCATTTTGTGAAGTAGTCTACTGCTATGATGATATAACTGTTCCCCCTTGCTGAAGGAGGGTTGCATGTAGTGTAATCAATCCCCCACTTGATGAAGGGACCAACTGTGATGACGGGAAACATGGGAGCAGGTTGTGCCCTCATCTTCCTAGAGAAAATTTGACACGAGTGGCACTCCTTGACCGATTCAGCACAATATTTGATTAATGTCGGCCAAAAGTAACCAGCTCGTAGAATCTTTTGGGTTGTTGTCAACCCAGACAAATGACCGCCACATGATCCAGTGTGGCAATTGTTAAGCACGATTTTCTCTTCTTCATGAGTGAGGCATCGACGAAGGATACAATCTACACCTCAACGATACAGAGTGTCCTCGAGTATGAGATAGTTCTTAGCCTGATGGCGTACACGGTGATGCTCATCACAAGAATCAGAGGTGGGGCACTTCAAAGTCTGGAGATAGACTAGTATATCTCCATACCAGGGGTTCAAAGACGTGATCAAAAACATGTCTCCTTTAATGGGCAACTCTTCGGGCATAACATCACCTGACTTGACCAAAAGTTCTGAGATGAGTTCCGCAAAGACCAGTGACTTTTTGGATTTTTCCGAAACAAAATCTAAGTCAAATTCATGGAGGATAACTATCCATCTACTGATCTTTATGCTGATTACACGTTGTGTCAACACATATTGAAATGGATTCACAACAGCAATGACAGTGGTCCTACGAAACAAAATATAATGAAGGAATCGTTGGACAGCATGAACTGTTGCCAACGCAAGTTTTTTGATGTGGGAATAATTGAGTTCCGGTCTAACCAGGCCTCGACTCAAGTAATAAATCACGTATTCTAAGAGAAAATCATCTTCATAAACCAAGACCATACCGATGGTCGACTCTGCAGCGGCCAAGTATAGTAAGAAGACTTTACTATAATTGGGTGGCCGAAGTAGAGGGGCAGATGTGAGGGTGTGTTTCAATGCGTCAGAAGAGCATTGAGCGGCATCGTCCCAATGAAAAGGAACGTCCTGATTCAGTAAATGCATGAATCCCTTTGTGATCTTGGCATAGTTTGCAATGAAATGCCGTAAAAAATTCTCTTTTCCCTGTAAACTCTGAAGCTGAGGGATCGTGTACAGGGGAGGCAACTGAACTATCGCCTCAACCTTGAGAGCATCGACCATGATCCCTTTTGTCGAAACTATGAAACCTAGTAGACGACCCGACGTCACGCAAAAACTGCACTTGTTTGGATTCAAGCGGATCCGATAGTAGCAACATCGCTCAAAGATAAGTCGGAGGTGTGTGGGATGATCAGATCTCTTATGAGATCGTGATGATAAATCATCAAGATAAGCCTCGACTATGTGTTTGAGATCGTGGAAAGCAAAAGACATGGCCCGCTGAAAAGTAGCTCCAGCATTTTTTAGACCAAAAGGCATCTTTTGATAAGCGAATGTACCCCATGGATAGATGAAATTGGTTTTGTGTTGGTCTTTGGGTTTGATCTGTATCTGATTATATCCCGAAAAACCATCCATGAAAGAAAAGGTCTCGCAACCTGCGCATTCATTGACTGTCTGGTCAATAAATGGTGTGGGGAAATTATCCTTTGGGAAGGCCTTGTTCAAGTCATGGAAATACGTGCATACGTGAATCGTACCCTGTTTTTTGTCGACTGGAATGGGATTTGACACCCATTGAGTCAATTGGATGGGGTAGATGAAACTGGCTTTGAGCAGTTTCTCTACTTTGGCCTTAATAGTTGCTGCTTTCTTAGGATTGATTGGACGAAGCTTTTGTCGGACTGGCTTAGCGTCAGGATATGTTGTGATCTTATGTTAGATGATTCTTGGATCTATGCCTGAAATTTCCTCGTAAGACCAGGAAAACACGTTGCGGAATTCTTTAAATAAATCTATGTAGCTTCGAATCTCCTCAGGGGAGAAGTCTGCTCTGAAAAATACATTCTCCACAGTGCCAGGGGTTCTGGAGATATCGATAGGTATCGTTTCAGCGATGGTTGCCATATTTCCTTCAGTGTAAACTACGTGCATAGCCAAAGGATTGATAGGACAAGACCTATCTCCAGTCATAGTCAAAGTGAATTCACCTGCTTCAAATCTTCTTAACTCTAGGAGGAAGTAAGATCTGTGATGAAGATCATCCCAGGGTCTGTCCGGACTAGTCATTGCCTCAATAATCGCCTCGTCTGAGGGCAAGACTAAGTATAAAGAATCGGTATCGGCGAGGGAACCTTGAGCCCATATAGGCTCGAGGACCGAATCTAACTCTTGTGTAGGAGTCGGATCGGGGTCGGAAAAATCTTGTTGAAGTATAGAGTACGCAACTTATGCCATGGACAAAGGCATGGCCATACCATGGTGCCCTGTCCCTTCCATCGTGGCTGATGGGGAAGGAAGATTCCATGGATCGTTAAAGTAAGTCGTGCAAAATGACGAGATTTGAAATATTTCGTCCCTAGGCTAGTCGGGGACAGCTGACATGTAATGGACATTGTCGGTCAGAGGCGGATAATCAAAAGTACCCATCAAAGGTGAGCACAAACCAACCCCTACATTGACGATGTTAGGATGAGGGTTATCAATCATCGAGACCACGGATGCCCCCGATGAAGGGTCAGGATGGGAGAAGGATAACAGATCAATGGTTACGATCCGGCCCTCATGTGGAAATAACAAGACCTGAAAAAATGTCACAACCACTACTTGCATAGTGTAGGTCCAACTCCTTCCTAACAAGATATTGTAGTCGAGAGACGCATCGACCACTTCAACTTCGATGCACACAATCTTCCCTCCTAACTGCACGGGAAAAGAGGGGATGATTCCATGTGGTCGAAACGAATGATAGCCGAAAGCGGTAAGAAGAGTAGGTGACAGAGACAAAATGGGTTGGTCGATGGCCTTCCAACACACCAAAGACATCACGCATATCAAGGCACCCTCATCAACCATCGTATGAAAAATGTTCCGAGTAAAAGTTTTTGTGGTGTAATCCAATACTATCTGAAACGCTACGTGGTAAGGAAGACGAGATTTTAAGTCAATCATATCAATCATTATCGTTCCCGGATTACAACTCTCAGCATATCTTAAGGCAGCTAACAGAGCCTTTCTCTGGGAAGGGCAGCTCAGGAGGACTTCCAAAGTTGACATCGCACAAGGGGTTTGTGACAAATCCTCCACCATAGAGTAGTTTTGGGCGGCCCTTGTGTTTGGATTTGAGAATATTTCTTGAACTCACCTTTTGGGATGTGTGTCATCGTTTCGCCCAACGTATTCTCAATCTAGAGAGGAAGAGGTGGGTTTTCAACTTCTTTACCCTTCTCAGCGATGTTTGGCATTTCGTAGTCATGCGCTCTAGTTGATATATAGGCATCACCTTTCATCATATACACATTCATGGACGATGGATTACTCACATATGGAGGGGGTCCCTCACTGCCCCCATTCACGCTCGAAGAGGCTTGAGCTAATTTTTTCCCATGCGGAAATGGATTCATTAACACGGCAGGCAGATGTTGTGCCAATAACTTCTGGGCCTATGCAAGCCGAGGGCACTGGTGAGTCAGATGGTATTCCTTGCAAGGATTACATGGATACTTCGACTTCTTATTTTCAGTGTTTCCCTCGCCAGCATTATTGGTAGGTTTCGTATCCCCCTTACCCTTCTTTCATTGTTTCTTCTTTCCACCAGGCTACTCGATGGCCTTCGATTTTTTTGATTGCACGTTGTGTACATTCGACGTTTGAGTAGGGAGAGCAGCCGAAACAATGGTCTAGTTGGTCGTTGTCTGTTGTATAGAAAATTGTTGTAATTGATTCGACGGCTGATCATCGGGATTCATTTGCGATGAACTTACAATACCATCGGCATGTGGTCCAGATCTCTATATGGTCTTGTCAAGTATCGACTGTGGTGCATCTGGAAAAAATTCATAAAGTAAACCAGATTGAGAGTAAATCAGTTCTAGTTGTTGGGTTCTCATTATCACTTCTTCCTCTAAAAAGACCCTCGAGGTTGTGATGTCTTTAGATAACTGAGGTACCAAATACTTAAGGAACCACTCTAACAGGAATGTTGGTGGGACTAGCACTTTTATCAAACTCTTTCGGCGTCTCCATTCTCATATGTGATCTGAGATATGATCCTCTTTTTTTTGCTCAAAGTTGGCCAGCAATTCGGTGTCAGCATCGTATCTCACAGGTAATTGGAAATGGTTTAAGAAAGCCATTGCCAATTTTCTAAAGGAAGAGTATCTTGAGTGGTCGACCTCGATGTGCCATTTCTCTGCACTCCCGATGAGAGTGCGTTGAAACAAATGCAACTGGATGGAGCCGTCTCTCAAAGAATTGGACAAGCACCATAAATGGAAGGTAGTCACATGATCGCCTGGATCTTCGTTAGGCTTGGCCTCGAACTTTGGGATGTCCGAAGGCAACTTGGTCGGCATAGGGGCCAATGTAGATCGTGACATATGGGTTCATTTAATAACCTTGTCAAGTATGGAAAGTGCAGAGTTGCCAGAAACGGTAATTTGGGTTGTTGATTGTAACCAGGGAAAAAGGAGCCTGGAGTTTGGCTAGCACCAGGTTTCCAGGAAAAGTTAGGTTGTTGGCCAGGGTTCTAGTAATAACAATGGTCGTGACCAGCGTACAGATTTTGTGCTTGTTGAGACATCATCGTCTGACTCCCGTAATAGGATGTAAAGGGTTGGGCTTGCGTCGCATTCCAAGGATTTTGGGAAGGGTTTCCCCCTGCTGATCCGATGGGCATAGGTGTTGAGCCTTGCCCGGGGTTCCATTGGCTATGGAAGGGGTTGCCCCCAGTCGGCATCCCTGATGAGGGAACTGATCTCTACCATGGATTCCAAGGTCCTTATGAGGAAGGAATTCCTAAGTTTTCCCTCTGTACAGGAATAGTACCCTGCATAGGATTTTGTTGTCCATAATTAAGGTTTCCCCGGCCGAGACGACAGCTGATGAGAAAGTGTTGTTACCAAACACGCCGAACAAAGATAACAGTGTCGAACCTACTGGCATGCTATAAGTAGGAATTCCTTGACTACCTGCTCCAAACGAGCATTAGTTTACGTTCGACCCTGCGGAGTGTTGGTGGGAACCACCGAGTGAAGGGGACGAAGGAGGTATATGACCCCCTCCATAAGGGAAAGCATTATAGGGAGATGAAGTGCCCCCCATGGATCCTTGCAGAGGAGAATTGGAGTTCCTTGCCCCGAGACCTAACGTTTGTAGAGTGGAGTGGGAAAGGATAGTGCTCGTACCGAAGCCAGGCATCCTGTATGAGAACGGAGGGCCTGTTGCACTCAGGGTGAACGGAGAAATGATCGCCTCCATAGACAGAATCGGACCATTGCCCGAGGTAGAGGAAGTCAAGACCATAGTGGTCCGGAATGGCAACGGTTTGTTAGGAAGTGGAACACCCCCTTTAGTGGTAGTTGTAGAGGAAATATGAGTATTCCCTAAAGAAGTAGCAGCATTTGTTTCCATCGCTGCTTGTGACACTACCTGACGCTCGTAAGGTTGAACCTATACAATGATGGGTGTCGATAGATCAGTTATTGGAGGGTTGTATGGACCAAGAGCTTGTGCTCCAAGGTCATAAATGATTGGTTCCTCTGAAATCGAATGTTCTCCTCTCAAAGATGAGTCGGGCACGGTTTCCTGTAACCTGGTCGCCTCGAAAGACCCTTGCTAGTCTATTTTCCACCTTAGCGGTGGCGGGGGTGGCTCGAGATCAACCGGAGGCAGGCCCAAAATCCTTCGCGAACGATAGAGCTCCTGATCCTCCACTGTGAGAGAAGATAAATGACACATTAGGTCTTTCTATAATCATTTTAAAAACTAGCACACACTAGAAAAATTTCCTATGAGGTAAGACAAGCAGATCACTAGCTAGTTGGAAGAACAGTTACAACATCCAACACTAGAGAAACTTACCAGTGCAAGTGAAACTCGAGTACGAAATCACCCTCTGGGTATACTCTGAAAAGCATGGCTCGATGTCTACCCTAGGTATCGCGTTATACCCCCACAGTCACATGTGTAATTCACTAAGATAAAGGCAACTAGGTTGCCAGCGCGTGAACAATCACTAGGCAGGTACAGTCGACAGTCGGGTGGACCACAATGAGCAGGGTATCAAGCCCGAAACATATCAAGGGTATCGAAAGAAAGTATTCCGGAAGACGATTGAGGACCTCGAAAAGATTCGAGACCTATGAAGCTCCGTGGCAAATGCAATCAATGGAATCCCAAGATAAGCCCTCTATATGTGTTCCCCACTACGCTTGGTCCAGCTTTGGAGGGGTTATCTCCATTACCTTTCCGCACGTGATCTCATGTTTAGCCCCTGTGTTAGAGGGGGGTCCCGGATAACTTTCACAGTTACTGGAATTTCAAGCACTCCTTAGCTCAGACTCTTATGTTTGTTTTTGTAGCCTTGAAGAGTTTCCTGTCCAATCCTAAAGCAAGGCTCTAGCTTAGACTAAATTAATGAACCCTTCAAAAACAAAGTCTAATAACTTTTAATTAGGCGTTAATTTTAGTGGTTATCTTAAGTCAAAAGGAACAAAAGTGAAACCATTGATGTTATTTAAGAGATGAAAGAGAAGAAAATAAGATGATACTGGAAACAAAAGTACTTCTTTCTTCACAAATAAATATTTTCCAATTGAAACTCTTTCACCAAAAAATTTGTAACTACTTTTCTTAGATATTTTAAAAGAAAAAACTCAAAACAAGATTTCGCTTGACTACGAGCTACTTAATGTCCTAAGCATTCAAGTAAATAACTTAAGAAAACTTTATTTTTCCTTGGTAAACAAAGCAACTAACCTAAACTACTTTACCAAACAAAGTAATGAAAGGATTTTTTTTTTATTGTTACTTTCTTCAAAACAAGAAATTTGAAAATGAATTATTTTATTTTCTTTCAAAGCAAAAAAGGGAAAAATGACGACAAGACAGGGCCAATAAATGGCTTATGGCCCAATCGTAGATCGCAGGGAGTCATTGACAACACCAAGTAGGCATATCAAAGCAAACTCACCAACTTGTCCAAAAACCCTATTAAAGAAAGCACAAAAAATATTTTGTCAAAAGAAAGCTAAACTAAAGTCAGACCTAGGCTACAGACTGTTATAACAGAGACCAGTACTAGATCAAGAAAACCCTTGAGGAGTGTCACTTCTGTCAGGGAAGAGGATGACTGCCTCTTCTTTTTACAAAAATTTTCTCAACAGGCACGCTACTGACACATCAACAGCCAGTTTATGTATGCGGGTTGTCCAAGGAAAGGGCGCATATGCACGCATGCAGGCCCACTACAGGTCGTGTACATCTCTGTAGCTCTTCAAAAAAATGAAAAAAAAAACAGTCCATCATAGGCAGGGAGTACTGGTATGGAAGACCAACATCCCTTGATGACACTGAAGCTCACAGAAACTCAGAAAATAGTGAATGAACTTATTCAAATTACCCAAAAAGAAATATCCACAAAGACCCTAGAGGCATCCCCAGTATGGTCGCCAATTCTGTTATAGCGGGAAAACCCCTCTACGGACTACACAAAGGGCCTAAAGTGTAGGCAGATCTAACCGTCTAAAGTCTCCTACTTTTTATCACTATCCCAACATTACCCCACAATCATACATAAAAGATAAGAGAGAGGAATCAGGTAGGCCTACCTTAAACTTCGCGTCTGGTTTCGATCCCTTTGCACTTAGTTGTTTCCTGACTGCAAATATCCTCCCAAAGCTGACCTGCATTCATAAAAAGAAAATAAATAAAATACAAGCATGTATTCTACATATGGATTAGTGGGTTAGACATCATAAACAATAAATGTAAGCAAATCATATAAGTTTAAGACGTCATTTGGCGGGACGGAAAAAGTACTTCTTAATATTAATCTCACAAAATTTTCTTACAACATGAGATTGGCACTGATCCTCGAACTCGATCCTGGGTTCCTCTTCACCATGCACCAACTGCTTCCATGTCTTCTTCTCCTCTTCAGTTCTCTCTTAGGGAAATGGTAAGGACTTCACAATTGGGGCAAAGGGGGGATTGATAAAATGGGCATAGTTTATTTGCTCTCGTGCTTCGTCTTGCAATGGGACCCCAACCCCTTATTTTATAGGCCAAAAGGGACAGTAATGGTTCAGGTGACTGGATATGGCCAGTCAAATGGTTAAGTAACAGCCCAAAAACCAGTATCCTATGCAAATTTCCACATTTTGCGATATTCTGTGAGTCTACGTGGGTTGTAGTGGCTCAGCAAGCATGTGTACGCGGGCAATAATGGTGCAAGGCACGTACACCTTCAAAATGATGGTTTTTAGAAGAGTTGTTCAATAATGGCTTGGTAAAGATAGCAAGTTAGATGGCCTAATGCCAGATATGCATGTCAAGTGCAATTTAGGGTTATAACACCAAGGATGATGTCAAGCTTAAAAAGGTGGTGTTTTGCCTCTCCTAGGAAAATCATTTGGCATGTGAGGGTTGGGCTAGGTCTTCCACATCATCTTCTAGGTCTCAAAAACTTTTTCTTTGTGATCAGGCATGTGGACCGATGGCATCCAACCTATGGGCTTGTAGCCCCAAAGAAGCCCAATCTAGGCTTGTTCTTCCAAAATTGTCCACCAACTAGGTCCTGCAAAGACAAGTAAGAATTCCCTCCAAGGATCTCAATTAATAGCATCATGATAAGTAAATAAAATCAATAAATGAGACACCCAAGCATGTGTATCAAATATTACAATGTCAAAAAATTAAGTGCTCAAAGATATTATGCGACTTGCTAAGCTTGGATATGGGAGGGTTGACAAGGTGTCCTATTGGGTATATCTTGCCCTAGTTCAAGGAGTGTTTTCAAGATATCCCTCTCTAAGATATGTAAAGTAGATGAAGTAGTTAAGGGTCAAGACTCAATTTGAGAGGGGTTCATGACATACAAGGGGTTTTAGTGTCTCATTCGTGGGTGTCTTTGTTGAGGGTGTGTCGCACATTCGTTTGCAATACAATTTTTCCAAGCCCGTCATTTTACCATTCTTTATTTCTTTCATAATTTAAGGACAAGTTGAAGGCCACTATCCCAGCATGGTGTCCATATAATGACAGTGTCACTCACAAAGACCTAGGGGAAATGAGAATATTGGCTCGTTATGAGACCCCCTTTCTCTTAGCCATGCAATCAAGAGACATTACCTTGGCTTGGTGACCAGATGATGGTAATTTCATACCAATAGATATCCATGAACATGATAGGTCGACTCATGATGAGACCTCAGATCCTCCAACTAACCCTTTAAGCATTCTTAATCATTATTCTTATGGGTCCCCCTTTTCTTACAGGTACATGCTTCATTTCTTTCTTGGGGGGATCCCTGAGCGAAGCATATGGAAGGTTTATATATAGGATTTTAACTTTTACCCAACACCAATCCCTCTTGGCCTTCAATCCCTTCTTCCCATATAATGAGGGACAACCCCTTCTTGGGTCAATATACCCTAAAAATCCCAAGGGATAAGGAAATGGGGGGAAATGGTGATGGAAAGTGGTAAGTATGGTCAGGAACATTACGATGGGTCTTATAGGGAGTTCCTAGTAGCAATCCAATCCCCAAGGAATACCACTTACTAGGGCACAATGTCAACCACCAAGATGAAGCAAGGAAAAAGGCATAATTTCCAAGCATATATCATGAAATATAAACCATTATAAGATACAACATACTCAAATGTCTCATATATTGAAATGACACTCCCCATAATGCCTCACGTGTACCTCATGGAGCAAGGCCCAATGCCTCTCGAAAGCTAGCAAGTGTTGGTGGATACTATCTAAAAATATATGACCTTTGTGGTGCTAAGAAGGGTCTCCATCTATGCAAAAGGATATTGCTAGTCATCTAGTCTCTCAACACTCCATATCTGCAACCTGAGGGCCTCGAGACATAATATCCTTAGTTATCCCACAAAATGGTGATAACATCTAGCTCCTACTTGGGAGCATGTGCTCATCGTAGAGTGCATGAGAACCGCAACATCTTCTGTTAGACATGTGCCTACCAAAACTATGAAAAAGGGATCAAATCATCTAAGGTGGTTCAATCACCCTTTATCCATATATATATATATATATATATATATATATATATATATATATATATATATATATATATATATATATATATATATATATATATANAATCCAAAATAAAATCTAATCTAGAAAAGAAAAATTTTGACACATTTTTTTTTTTTTGAAAATTTCTAAACTAAGCATGAAATCAATATGCAGGTAGAGAAAAATGAAATATGAAATGCATCTAAACTAATATGAGAAACAAAGATGTGAAATGAAAGGAAAGAAATATGACCTACCTACTTACTTGGGGCCCTGAATATCAGGTGATGGGTGATGTCAGGTGAAGTCATACAACCAATTGATCATCCCATCAAAGTATCTCCCCTTGTGCTTGATTATGTAAAACAACAAAGATAAGTCAAGCATGTAATGATCATGAGCATAAGTAGATATATAATCAATCGTGAAATTAAACTCATGGAGATGGGCAAGGAAGGAGTAAATCCCACTGGAAAGTATATCTGCCACTCTGATCATGCAAGGAATCATGCTTGAAGTGATATCCACAAGCTTGATTAATCCATCTCTAAAAGGAGCTACCATATGTAGACGGAGGCTCATCTTCATCCATGCACAAAGACTCACTTTTTATCAAGGAATGAGAGGAAATGAGATATCAGAAGAATATTGCATGGTTTCTTGGAGGAGAGGATAAGAGTTAAGGGACATGCTCAGGTGTAGAAAAACATCTCCTCCTCACCTATGAATCTTCATGAAAATATCCAAGATGAAAATACTTCCTCTTTGAATAATGAGCCTATGATGGATCTGAGGTGGCCATGTCCTTGTATTCCTCCAAAATTGAGAACGAAAGAGGCTAAGTGTCCCTAAATAAATCTGTAATCATGTCATCATTTGGATCCCAAACATATGACTCATATACACATGAAAAGTAGTACTATGAAGATGACAACTCAAACCCCTTTTCTTGAGGGATACCCTCAATGTCGTAAATGGGGCTTCTATCGAAACTGAGATGACCAAAATCCCACCTACATCTGTCAGTCTGTATGAAAGTGTCTATATGCTTATCAACCATATGTAAAGGTTCTCTCACAAGACCATCAGCAAAAGCAACCATCTCTTTTTCTTCATGTGCAGGAGGAATAGGGCAATGGAAGTCTTCAACATGCTCCTCGTATTCATCACTCGGGCTAGTTGCTTCTTAAACTTCATGAACAGGTGGAGAACATGGTTGGACAACCTCAACTACATCATGCGAGAGAAAAGATAATTATTCATCGACATGTTTCACTTCATCAAGATTCTTTTTTCTCTTAACGGGCATGCTCCTCCATCGCCTCTTCATCACACGAGGATTGATTCTTAATGCAGAGTGCTTTATGTGTATTTTTTTAGAAAGATCTTTCGAATCTAAGGGATCCACTAACACCTCTTCACTTCCAAAGTCACATAAGAAAGTGTCATCAAGATCTTCAAAAGGATTATAACTCGTGATGTTCTCTTCTTGATGTGAGGGAGGAACAAAGGCTTGGATGTCTTCATCAAATGGAAGGGCGGATATGAGTACTTCTTCTTCATCAAATGTGTCGTACGGATATTCATCGGGATCTTCTTGGTAACTTTCTTCATATATTTGTCCTTCAAGAACTTCTTCATCATCAAGGGTAGGAAATAACTCTCTTATGCGGCTCATCTTTTCCTTGACAGCTTTATTAGTAGCCTTTTCCTTTTCCATCTATAAAAATTCCATGGTCAAGTCATAACAAGTTCAGGATGAGGGTTCATCCCATGGTGCCATAATTCCATTGACTAAAAAGACAACTTAATGGAGTCACTAGGTGAGATCAAGTCTCACCAAAGGAGGCAAAGGGGGAGAGAGGGAAAGGTGGGTACATGGAAGGTGGAGTCGCTAGACAAGCTTCAAGGGAAACTTATCAAGGGTGGAAAAAGGGAATGTTCTTCAATGGAGTCACAAGGAAAGCTAAGGGATAGAGGCTTTGGCAGGGAAGCTTGCCAAAGTTTCGTTAGGGCACGAAGAGGATTCAAAATCCTCCCCAGCAATTGTAACACCCCGTTTCCCCCATCTTGTAAATATCACTATAATGTCCAAGAGACTATGGAAAACTACATATGTGTGAATGTTGATTCGATGGACCTTTGTATGCAAGATAAATGAATGAAAATTATGTTATTTACTAGAAAATGGATAAGTGTTGCATGACTATTGGAAGGGGGGGTGTACTGAGAAAGACCATGAATGCTATGAAAAGAGATGGTGAAGGGGACCAAGAATGGTTGTGTTAACCTTCACCAAACTAGTACTTACTGGATTTAATTGCTCAGGACTAGAACATTCCTCTAACCCAGAAATGAATTACAGTCAGGTTGGTAGGTGGGAAGACCTCTTCAAGAGTTAATGAGGGGATGGGGCAGAGCACCCATCTGTAAGGCTTCCAGACCTGACTGTGGGCTGGGAATTCGAGCCACACATAACCTTGATGAAAGAGGTAAGAAGGGAAGGTGAGGTGGGAAGAGAGAGACCTGTGAAGAGTGCAGAGATGGGAGGTGAAGCTCTCAGGTTCCAAGAAGAACTGGAAAATAAGCGTTTGGGTCACAGGAATTGGCAAACAAGGTTATGATACAAGCTGATAAACGAGGTCGGTCCTCCTTTCTTGGTATCGTGTAAACCATTTCCAAGATCCTGCGGGAGGAGGAGAGTGACCTTCGTCCCTACTGTTGTTGAGCCGGGAGAAGAGATTTTGTTGCAGAGTATCGTGGTCTAGCTCAGGGGTGGCTAGTGGTAAATCCATTTGGAGTGAATGAACCTATGGTTAGGTGGAAATGGGCACCCCTTTCAGTGGTCGCTTCACGTTATCTGGTTCTAATAAGTATTTTCCCTGTTTTATATATGGAGATGGAACAATTTATGAATGTATGAATTTATACATATGTGTATTTATAAATATTTTATGTGTGGGATGGTTATGGTCTACACATGCCTGCTTCTCCTTGTAAAAATTGCACGTTTGACCAATAGTCTGAATGCCCAGCTTAGTTTCTGAGGCATCCTAGGGAATGAGCTTGTAAGATGTATGAGATAGGAGATACGGGGAAAACATGAACCTATCCGTCCGAAGAGGATTCCTTTTTCGGACCCCACGTCGTGCAACCGAAATTCCGAACCCAAGTCCTTAACCCTTTTAGGTTAAAAGTTCAGAAAGGATAGCGAGAGTGGAAGCCTTGAAGGGGAGATCTCTTGGGTTGGACGACTAGTGGATGAGATCCGTTCGAAATGACCCATATGACCAATGCCAGGAACCTTGGGCTAGGGCAAAGAAAGATATGCTCCCTTGGATTTGGAGCTTCGAAAGTCTAGAACTTCGGAGTAACAACGACCTTACCAGCCTTACGCAAACTAAAAGTAACTGGGAGACTCGGTCTCCCGTGAGGATGACCTATGATAGGTGGTAGGGGGTTGGGTGAAATCATTTCGCAAATTAAACCGAAGCCCGAAACCCCGAAGGTTAGAGCCGTGAAGGACCCAGCACCGTAGATGGCGGGATCCCTCATATCCTTTCCCAACCGTTGATATATCAGGAATGTGTGGTGTTAATCCCTCTAATTAGGAGATTGGATGCTTTGGAAGGTAAGAGGAGTCTACATAGCAATGCTCATGAATGAAGAACCCCGGAGGTAACCAGGACCGTAGATCTATAAATCTATGTGATTGGATCTTGACCGTGATGTCTGAGGTATGTTGAAGGACAATCAAACTAGAGTGAAGAGGTGCAGTGATTCCATCCATGGTGACGTGGATTCAAACTTAACGAGCCACATGTCATCTAGATTTATGCACATCACCTACCCCATAGGGCCCTTGGATTGTGACACACATCATCACGGGTGAGGGGCATGTGTTGCCTTTGACGCAAATACGTGTCAACCCCTGGTAGGTGCCCACCTAGTCAACGTGGTTGGTGAAGGGACTGGGACTTCAAGAGTCCTGAACTTCAAAAATCCGGAGGATTTGGAGCATAGTATTGTAGAGAGTCCAAAGAATACCCAAAGCCCGAATTAGCAAAGTATATCTGACTCGTCCATTGGAAAGGACAAGTGTCGTCATCTTTCGCACTCCAGAGAGAAAGTAATCCAGAAGAATTTAAGAGTGGAGGGTCGAGAACTCCCAAAGCTAGAGACCCAAAGTCAATCTCAGTCGTTTGTTGTAACAAGAGTATGGACGGTCGATTCGACCCCTGTCTATACACGAGTCTGGAGTCCGGTAGAATCGGAGTCGGGTGATTCAAGAACACCCGAAGTCTGAAGTTTCGACGCATGTGAGGAACCTATTGGATCGGACCCATGTGGAGGTCTCATGGCCTCGACCAATGAATATCCGAGGAACTTGAGAGAGGCATATCGACCAGTTCTGAGCTTGGTTCTGAGCATGGTGACCGTGGCTGGAAATCCCGCGATAAGCAGAATGGGATTTGAGACCCCGAATGAAGGTCTTGAGTTCTTAAGAAGAGATAAATTTCAACGCCCCACCATTGGTGTGTTACAAATTGGTATCAGAGCATGGTTATAACAATTGGCCTTCTTGGGCTCATTGATAAGTTGCATAAAAATCATATTTAAAGAACTTCAAGGGTGACGCCCTACCTTACCTCCTTCCTAAAAAGTTTGGATAAACCCTTATTGCAGAAAAGAATGAAAGATTTCTATTGTGTGTGTATTTAAGGAATATGAATTATGTGTTGTTCATAAACTAATAGATTGTTAGCTAACAACAAGTGTTTTGTCAGCACTCAAGCGGCCAGTTAGCCATGGGAAACTACAAGCATAAAATATGGTGATGTGCCATGAAATGGGGGATGGATCCCACAATGGGGATGAAGAATCTGACAAGAGGAGGGTGGTAGCGACCCCTCTGGATCTGGCTGAAACTGTAAGGATTCCCATGGTCGAATTATAGAGCTGCAAGGCCAAAAACGAGAGATTGATAAAAGAGAAAGAGAATCAAACAGAAATTAATGCATTCTTGTTGCAGAGTTTATCCGACATACAGAGATAGTTGCAGCATGGACCTGCAACTAGTCATGTGAACCGACCACAGACGAAGAGGAGCCGAAGTCCACCTGAGATACAAAAACATGGTCACATAAGTGGCCACACTAGGAGGAGTACCTCAAGGAAGGTCCAACCTGGAGACAGGGGACACTCATCAAGAGAATCATCTAAAAAGGAAACGGGTGACTCAGAGGGATCTTCTAGTATCAAAACTAGCTCACATTCTCAAAGGAAAAGGAAGAAATGAAAGCATTCCAAAATTCATGACCCTG
Source organism: Picea engelmannii (assembly GCA_009831015.1). NCBI lineage: Eukaryota > Viridiplantae > Streptophyta > Pinopsida > Pinales > Pinaceae > Picea > Picea engelmannii. Next base: position 529,320 of record ML781386.1, on the reverse strand, counting down.
AAGAGTTCAAGAAATCCAAACCACCCTCTTTCGATGGTGAGATTAAGAAAGGGGAAGAGGTATAATCTTGGTTGCTTGGATTAAAGAAGTACTTCAGATTCCATGATTTCTCTGAAAACTTAAAGGTTCGAATAGCCATCTTCAACCTAAATGGAAAGGCTTCCATTTGGTGGGAAGACCTTAAGAATGTTAAATAAATCCATTAACAGGCCTAAGATGGAAATGGTTTGAGAAACACTTGCAGAAGAAGTATTTATCAGAAAAATATTTTGATGAGAAGACCAAAGAGTTTTATGAAGTCAAGCTGGGACAACTCACCATAGAGGAATATGTCAATAAACTCCTTGAGTTGTTGAGGTATGTACCCTACATAAAATATGAAAAGGTGAAAGTGAAACGATTTATTAGTGGGTTACCCCAGAACTACCGGAACATGATTGAGTTCAACGAGCCAAAAACCTTAGAAGACACTATCCAAAAGGAAAGATACTTTTATGAACAGTTTGGGAGTCAGACAGAACCTTATGAGGATTGGAAGAACAAGAGCGGTTCAGGATTCAATAAGAAGGGGTTCAAAGCCTCAAAATTTAAGAACTATAGGAAGGACTCCAGGATAAGCCTTCCTACTAGAAGTGTATATCTGCATAATTTCCCCTCCCATAGTGGAAATAAACCTTTTGGAACAACCACAGGAAGGATGAATAACCCAAAGAAGGAACCCTTGAAATGATGGGGTTGTGGAGAAGAACATATACTGAGGGATTGTCCACACAGACAGCATAATAGTAGGAAGGTTTACAACGTCCAAGAAGCTACCATTGTCGATGATGTGACTAGGAGTATGCCACATATTTATGCAGTCGTGGATAATAAACAAGCCGACCACCAAGCTTCAGTGGTGGAGATGGAAGGTATGATCGCCGACCACCTAGTTTCTATTTTAATTGACCTTGGTTATAATTTGAGTTATGTGTCCCCTCAGGCTATTGATAAGTGTAAACTGCAACCAGTTAGGCATGCTAAGCCTTGGTTAGTACAACTAGCCACTGGCACCAAAATAAAAGTAGCAGAGGTCATACCATCTTGCCAATTCACTATGGATGGATTGCCCACCCAAGCTACTCTTAACATACTTCCTCTAGGATATTATGACCTATTGATTGGTATGGACTAGCTAGCTACATATAAAACTAAGTTGGACTGTTACTATAAAACCTTAGAGTGTGTGAATGAAGAAGGGAGAAAGATAACCCTCTAAGGAATTTAGAAGCTTGTCTCACTGAGACAAATATCAACAGTTCAAATGAAAAAGTATTGCAGAAAGGGATTCCCTCTATATGCAATACAGGTATTGAAATCAGTTGAGGATGATAGACCAAACCTAGAGGACCACCCCATATTAATAGAATATAGAGATGTGTTTCCCGAAGAGGTATCGGGTCTACCTCCGAGAAGAGATACTGACTTCTCCATAGAGCTTTCACTAGGAGCAGTGCCAGTGTCTAGGACACCCTATAGGATGAGCACACCCGAGATAGTTGAGATTTAGCTCCAACTAAAGGAAATGATGGATAAAGGCTACATCTGGCCAAGTGTGTCTCTGTGGGGAGCACCAGTCTTGTTCATGAAGAAGAAATATGGCACACTCCAATTGTGCATAGATTATAGACAACTCAATAAGACAACCATAAAGAATAGGTACCATTTACCAAGAATCGATGATTTATTCGACCAATTAGGGGGTGCTTCCATTTTCTCAAATATTGACTTAAGGTCTAGATACCATCAAGTCTGAATCAAGGATGAAGACGTCCAAAAAATAGCATTCAGGACCCGATATGGTGACTGTGAATTTGTGGTGGTGCCATTTGGATTAACCAATGCCCCCACCACCTTTATGTGCTTGATGAACAATGTACTCAGCAAATTCCTAGACAGATTTGTATTGGTTTTTATTGATGATATCTTAATATACTCCAAGAATAGAGAGGAACATGAAGAACATCTTAGACGTGTACTTCAATTTCTAAGAGAGCATCAACTCTACGCTAAGTTTAGCAAGTGTGACTTTTTCCATAAACAAGTCCATTACATAGGCCATGTTATTTCTAAAGAAGGAGTGGCAGTAGACCCTGACAAGATCAGATCTATCATAGAATGGCCTACCCCAAAGAATGTTTCAGATATCATATCCTTTATGGGCTTAGAATGATACTATATAAGGTTCATAAAAGGATTTTCCAAGATTGGTTTCCCAATCACTGGCCTTCAGAAAAAGGGGGTTAAATTCATTTGATCACCAAAATGTGAAGAAAGATTTAAGTCACTGAAATACCTTATGACCCATGCACTTGGGTTGAAGATCATTGACCCCGATAATGATTTCCTCGTGTGTACAGATGTCCTTATGCAAGAAGGAGGTGTGATTTGCTATGAGTACAGAAAATTGAATGAGCATGAAATCAATTATGTGACCCATGATCTGGAGTTGGCTGCCATAGTGCATGCTTTAAAAAAGTGGAGGAATTACCTCTTGGGTAGGAGGTTTGTACTTATGACAGACCATTGTGGGTTGAGACACTTGTTTGATCAACCAAAACTCAATGCCAGGCAAGCTAGATGGATGTATCTCCTTAGTGAGTTTGATTTTGAAATCAAACATATCAAAGGGAAGGAAAATAGGTTGGTCGATCCCTTAGCAGAAGTATGAAAACAATTCACCTGGCAGTGTTGAGCACCTGTGAAACGGATGTTAGGGAAAGATTCAGGAATGCACAAGAAATAGATGTGTTCTTCAATATCGTGACATCGTACCTAAGGCAATATCCCACGGGGCTAAAGTATGAAGGCTATCAGATGTTGGACGAAGGTCTGTTGACTTACAAAAAAAGATTGTATATTCCAAGTTGTGACGACTTGAAGAGGTTCATAATGGATGAACTACACAAGAGACCATATATTGGTCACCCAGGATATCATAAAATGATCACGGCCACTAGGAAACAGTTTTACTGGCCTGGACTGAAAAGGATGTATCGACTACCTAGCTAAGTGCCTAGAATGCCAGCAAGTTAAGGTAGAACACTAGCACCCAACATGGTTGTTGCAGCCTCTACCAATTCTAGAATGGAAATGGGAAACCATTTCCATGGATTTTATCAATGGATTACCAAGATCGGCCAGGAAGAATGATGTCATCGTGGTAGTAGTGGACAAGCTAAGAAATTCCGCTCACTTCATTCCTATCAAATCAACTTGTAAGGCAATATATATTTCCAAAATCTTCATGAAAGAGATCTTCAGACTACATGGCATGCCTAAGGAGATTGTATATCACCGAGATACAAATTTCACTTAAAGCTTTTGGAAATTCTCGATGGCTAGTTTTTAGACTAAATTGTTGTTTAGCACACCTTATCACCCTCAGAACGATGGAGAAACAGAAAGAGTAAAACAGATATTAGAAGACATGTTTAGGATGAATGTAATGCATCAACCTAACAAGTGGGAAGACTACTTTTAGTTGGTAGAGTTTTCCTACAACAACGGTTACCAAGATTCACTGAAGATGAGCCCTTTCGAAGCCCTCTATGGAAGACCGTGCAGGACTCCAGTCAGTTGGAGTAATCCAGTGGATAGAGTTACGATCGGACCCGACATGTTGAAAGAGATGGAACAACAAGTGATCCAGATAAAGAAGAATCTGAAAATTGCTCAGGATAGATAGAAAAGTTACGCCGAGGGAAAAAGAATCCTCAGTGAATTCAAGACAGGAGACCATGTCTATCTCAGAGTTAGGCCCAGGAAGAGTTCCCTGAGAATGGGAGCTTGTGCCAAGCTAGAACCTATGTATTGTGGACCTTTTGAATTTTTAGATAGAGTGGGACTTGTAGTCTATAGGCTACCACTCCCTCCCACAGTAAAGGCACATAATGTTTTCCATGTTTCATTATTGAAGAAATATGTACATGATACTAATCATATAATTGACTAGTCTTTGATCCAGGTGGAGTCGGAGGGAGAATTCCTACTAGAACCTCAATGCATACTAGACAGGAAGGAAAACTCATTCATGAACTGAACCATTGCACATGTCAAGGTGCAATGGAAACACTTTGGCCCAGATGAGGCCACATGTGAAATGGAGGATGCCATGAGACAAGCATATCCATTTTTGTTCACCTTTGTATATACAAAGCACGTTGATAGATAGAACATCGAGGACGTTGTTCCTTTAAGGGGGAGGGAATTGTAACACCTTGTTTCCCCCAGCTTGTAAATATAACTATAATGGCTAAGAGACTATGGAAAACTCCATATGTGTGAATGTTGATTCAATGGACCTTTGTATGAAAGGTAAATGAATGTAAATTTTGTTATTTACTACAATATGGATAAGTGTTGCATGATTGTTGGAAGGAGGGGTGTACTAAGAAAGACCATGAATGTTATAAAAAGAGATGGTGAAGGGAACCAGGAATGGTTGCGTTAACCTTCACCAAACCAGTACAGACTAGATTTAATTTCTCAGGACCAGAATAGTCCTCTGACCTAGAAATGAATTACAAGGCTGGTAGGTGGGAAGACCTCCTCAAGAGTTAATGAGGGGATGGAGTAGAGCACCCATATGTAAGGCTTCCATACCTAACCACAGGCTAGGAATTCGAGCCACACCTGACCTTGCTAAAAGAGGAAAGAAGGGAAGGTGTGGTGAGCAGAGGGAGACCTGTGAAGAGTGCAGAGACGAGAGGCGAAGCTCTCAGGTTTCAGGAAAAACTGGAAAATAAGCGTTTAAGTCAAAGGAATTGGTAGACAAGGTTATGATACAATATGATAAACGAGGTTGGTCCTCCTTGCTTGGTATCATGTAAACTATTTCCAAGATCCCACGGGAGGAGGAGAGTGACCTCCATCCCTACTGTTGCTGAGTCGGGAGAAGAGATTTTGTTGCAAAGCATCGTGGTCTAGCTCGGGGTGGCTAGTGGTAAATCTGTTTGGAGTGACTAAGCCTACGGTTGGGTGGAAACGGGCACCCCTTTCAGCAAGCGCTTCATGTTATCTGGTTCTGATAAGTATTTTCCCTGTTTTATGTATGGAGCTGAAACAATTAATGAATGCCTGCATTTATACATATGTGTATTTATAAATGTTTTATGTGTGGGATGGTTACAGTCAGCACATGTCTCTTTCTCCTTGTAAAAATTGCACTTTCAACCAATGGTCTGTACGCCCAGCTTGGTTTCTAAGGCTTCCTGGGGCATGAGATTGTAAGATGTTTGAGATAGGAGATACTGGGACAACCTAAACCTGTCTGTCTGAAGAGGATGCGTTTTTTGGACCCCACGTCGTGCGACTAGAATTTTGGACCCAATTCCTTAACCATTTCAGGGTAAAAGTTCAAGAAGGATAGCGAGAGTGGAAGCCTTGAAGGGGATATCTCTTGGATTGGGTGACCAACAGATGAGATCCATTCGAAAGGACCCATATGACCAATACCAAGAAACTTGGGGTAGGGCTAAGGAATATATTATCCCTTGGGTGCAGAGCTTTGGAAATCCGGAACTTCAGAGTAAGACCAACCTTACTAGCCTTACGTAGATCGAAGGTAACTGGGTGACTCAGTCTCCCATGGGGTTGACTGGAAATAGGCGGTTTCTCAGGTGGTTGGGTGAACTCACTTTGCAAATTAAACCGAGGCCCGAAACCCCAAAGGTTGGAGCCGAGAAGGACCCAGTACAGTAGATCGCGGAATCCATTGGATCCTTTTTGAACCATCGATATATCGGGGATGTGTGGTATTAATCCCTCTAATTCAGAGATTGGACGCTTCGGAAGGTAAGAGGAGTCTACATAGAAATTCTCCTGAATGTCGAATCCTTGAGGTAACCAGGACTTTAGATCTATAAATCTACGTGACCGGATATCAACTGAGAGATCTGAGGTATGTTGAAGGACGATCATACCATAGCAAAGAGGCACAGTGATTCCATCCATGGTGACATGGATTCAAACTTAATGAGCCACATGTCACCTAGATTTATGTGCATCACCTACCCCATAGGGCCCTTGGATTCTGACAAGCATCATCCTGGGTGAGGGTACATGTCACCTCTAACCCAACTACGTGTCAACCCCTGGTATATGCCCACCTAGCCAACATGGTTGTTGAAGGGACTAGGACTTCGAGAGTCTCGAACTTCAGAACTTCAGAGGATTTGGAGCATAGTATTGTAGAGAGTCCAAAGAAGACCTAAAGCCCGAATTAGTGGAGTATATATGAACCTTCCATTGGAAAGGATAGGTGTCGTCATCTTCTGCACTCTGGAGTGAAAGTACTCCAGAAGATTTTAAGAGTGGAGGTTCGAGAACTTTCTAAGCTAGAGACCCAAAGTCAATCTATGTCGTTGGTTGTGACAAGAGTATGGACCGTCGATTCAACCCGTGTCTATCCACGAGTCCAGAGTCCGGTGGAATCAGAGTGAGGTGAGTCAATAACACCCAAAGTACAAATTTTTCGACGTGCGTGAGGAACCTATTGAGTCGAACCCACGTGGAGGTCTCGTGGCCTCGACCAATGAATATCCGAGGAACTTGAGAGAGGCATATCCACCAGTTCTGAGTTTGGTTCTGAGCATGGCGATCATGGCTAGAAATCCATAAAAGAGCAGAATGGGATTTGAGACCCCGAATGGAGGTCTTGAGTTCTTAAGAAGAGCAAAATTTTGACTCCCCACCATGGGTGTGTTACAGCAATGCCACCAAAATGTTATCGCACACGTTGTAGGTTGGGAAAAGTCAGACCCAACCACCAAGTGGTGACAACTTAAGGACATTATATCCAATGTCACTTAGATATAGGTCTTGTGCTTCAAGGGTGACTAGGTCACTCTAGGGAGGCAATCCTGGTGACCCTAGGGGGAATGGAGGGGGAAAATGGAAATGGAAAGAGTGGAACTCCTAAAGGTCAATATTCTCGATGGAAATGGAATTTTGGTAATGAGTCTTAAGTTGTCTTGAAGTTTTCAAAGCCTTGGATGAATTGTCGAGAAACTTGTACTTTCCCGAGACACAATGAAAACCATTATGCAATATAATGTGTTAGTTGGATCAGCAATTTAGGCTTGTTGTCTCTAATTTGTAGAAAAATGTTCTTGAAACAAGTAGAAAATCACTATATGACTTCACGATCTATAGCATGAGACTTTAGAAATGAATTATGGTTTTCATAAAAAATGTATGCAGAAGTATTTTTCATCCTTATGGATGTATCAAACTTGTTGTGACAATAGTGAATCTAGCCACCAAAATCCAAAAAAGAATCCACCCCAAAATTGTATTAAAACAAGTAGAATAAATTGGCAAATTCTTAGCAACTTTTGATGGTAGAAAGGTAAGTTATGAGTGAATTTAGGTTAGGGTTTCTGCAATAAAATAATCATCATTATGTCTGTAGAAAACCAAGACTTATTGCAGAAAACTTATCCAATTAAATCAGCTCTCAATTAGCTCAATAAGTGTGCCTAGGGTAGTAAAAGGCTAGGGCATATTTTTAGGCCTAGTCTAGGGTTAGTTTAGGAGCTATTTAGGGTTAGTAGGCTAGGGTCAAAGCATCCCTAATGGATGTAGGTTAGTTTTACTACAGTAGCAATAAAGTGTGGTTGAAAGGGGATACCTCAATGAGGAAAGGTAGCTCAAGTCTAGGGGAACAAACCTCAAGTGAGAGAAAACCAAAAGCTTGAAATTTCACGTTTACCAATGCAACAATTTATATCTCTAATACACTATTAATGCCTTTAGTTATGGGTTAATGGGGTATTATAGAAAGAGCTAGGGCTACTAGATACTTGGGGGTATAAATACTCTTATTCCCCAAGGCAAGTAGCCTAGCTAGGGTTTGAAATTAAGGGGTGTATATCCTTATACTTCCTTAACCAAAACCTTTGCAAATAATTTTAAATCTTAACAATTATGGTGGAAACTAGGATAGGATTGTATGTGTTTATACTCCCTATCTAGCCTTAGCCAAAACAACCTTAACTTGAATTATCAATGATAATAACAAAGTAAATAAACATACCAATCCAAGAAAAGCCTTTAACATGCCAATGTAAACCACCGCAATAAGCTAGAAGTGACCTCCAAGAGTGTTGATATTATGGTAGTTGCGGGAGGTATTTACCTCCACGTGTAAACCTCACAAGAATAGAATATTTTGGGAAGCAAGAAGAAACCCTAATTAGTTGGCTAATAACCCTAGAAGACAAGTCAGCTCAAGAGGATAATTTGTATTAGGTTATTAGCCTCCAAGAGAAGAAGTCGGCTAAAGGAAATGTTATATACTAAGTAAATTAGCACCCAGAATAAGAAGTTGGCCCAGGCAGTCTGCCAGAAATAGTATAAATACAGAAGGTTGGTCTTCATTCTGGCCAGTATTCTTAGAACTTCAGAAGCACACTTGTGTGCACTGCAATTGGTCAGTTTGTGCGCAAGTTTGGAGAAGAGATGTTGTTGCAGCTGTTGCAACTAGCAGATTTCGGTTTGGGCTTGGACTCCCTCTTGGTTATGGTTTGGACTCTCTGATCATATCTTGTTACTCTTTCTTGGTGCGCTATCCTTGGAGAAAGGTGCACCACTTGTTTTTGGCTATCTAGCCTAGGGTTTGCTTCTGAAATGATTCTCTGTCAAGGTTAAGGTGCTCGGGGGTGGCTTCGGCCTATGTTTGGGTGACAATATTGCTATATTGTCTATGGTTAAATGAGCACATCCATTACTTTCTAACAAAGAGATAGTGCATCATCATCACCATAACCAAAGAAATCATTCCATGGCACAAGAGACAAGAAGAACTCCAAATGTAGCAAAAATTTTAAGTCCTCTACTTCTCACAATGGGAGAGTTATGTCCAAATGAGATCATATGATCTCTTATTTATAAAAAAATGTCACTAAGATAGTCTTTCCACATAACTTAGGGTAAAACACAAGACTAGGGTTCAACAACCCTAATCTTGCCCCTTTTAACAAATAATATTAAGCTATTCACTTAAAATTTAGTGTTACACAAAAAGAAAACCCTAAAATGAAGGTGATGTCTCCCTTTTAGGGGACATTTTGCCTCTTTGCCCAAGTTGTTGGAGATGCGGTAGCATGGTTAGGCCTCCAAAGGCCACTTCTCATCAATCTGCATCCTCTTATTCATGATCAAAGCCTTGTTTCACCAAGACGTCCACTCATCCATGTCTCACCACTAAACCCCAGCCCCCAAGGATGATGTCAAGCCTAAAAGGTGACATTTTACCTCTCCTAGGAAAATCATTTGGCATGTGAGGGTTGGGCTAGGTATTCCACATCATCTTCTAGGTATCCAAAAAAAAATCTATGTGATCCAACGTGTGGACCCATGGCATCCAACCTGTGGGCTTGTAGCCCCAAGGAAGCCCAAGCTACGTTTGTTCTTCCAAAACTTTCCACCAACTAGGTCCTGCAAATACAAGTAAGCACGCCCTCCAAGTATCTCAAGTTATAGCATCATGTTAAGTAAATAAAATTAATAAATGATCCACCCAAGCATGTGCATCAAATATTACCCTTCAAACAATTAAGTGCTCAAAGACATTATGCGACTTTCCAAGCTTGGATATGGGAGGTTTGACGAGGTGTCTTATTTGGTAGATCTTGCTCTAGGTCAAGGAGTGTTTCCAAGAGATCCCTCCCTAAGCTATGTAAATTGGATGTAGTGGTTAAGAGTCAATACTTAATGGGAAAGGGGTCCATGACATATAAGGAGTTGTAGTGTCTCATTCATGGGTGCTTTTGTTGAGGGTGTGTCGCACCTTCGTTTGCAATACAATTTTTCCAAGCCCATTGTTTTTCCATTCTTTATTTCTTTCATAATTTAAGGACAATTTGAAGGCCACTATCCTGGCATGGTGTCCAAATAATGACAGTGTCACTCACAAACACCTAGGGGAAATGAGAAGGTCAAATCGTGATGAGACCCCCTTTCTCTCAACCATGAAACTAAGAGCCATTACCCTGGCTTAGTGACCAGATGATGGTAATTTCATACCACTAGGTATCCATGAACATGATAGGTCGGCTCATGATGAGACCTCATATCCTCCAACTAACCCTTTAAGCATTCTTAATCATTATTCTTGTGGGTCCCCATTTTCTTATAGATAAGTGTTTCATTGCTTTCTTGGGGGGATCTTTGGGCGAAGCATATGGAAGTTTTAAGATTTAAAATTTTACCCAACAACAATCCCTCTTGTCTTTCAGCCCCTTCTTCCCATAGAATGAGGGACAACTTGTTCTTGGGTCAATATACCCTAAAAATCCCAAGGGATAAGGAAATGGGGGGAAATGGTGATGGAAAGTGGTAAGTATGGTCAGGAACAGTACAATGGGTCTTATAGGGAGTTCCTAGTAGCAATCCAATCCCCAAGGAATACCACTTACTAGGGCACAATGTCAACCACCAAGATGAAGCAAGGAAAAAGGCATAATGTACAAGCATATATCATGAAATCTAAAGCAGTCTAATATACAACATACTCAAATGCCTCAAATATTGAAATGACACTCACCATAATATCTAACTTGTACGTCATGGAGCAAGGCCCATTGCCTCTCGGAATCTAGCTGGTGTTGGTGGATATTATCTGAAAATCTACGACCTCTATGGTGGTGAGAAGGGTCTCCATCTATGAAAAAGGATATTACTAGTCATGTAGTCTCTTGACACTCCATATCTGCAACCTGAGGGCCTCGAGACATAATCTCCTTAGTTATCCCACAACATGGGGATAACATCTGGCTCCTACTTGGAGACATGTGCTCGTTGTAGAGTACATGAGAACCGTGGCATATCCTGGTAGACATGTTCTTTCCAAAACTCAGAAAAAGGGATCAGAGCATCTAGGGTGGCGCTATCACCATTTATATATATATATATATATATATATATATAATCCAAAATAAAAGCTAATCTAGAAAAGAAGAATTTTGACACTTTTTTTTGTTGAAAATTTCTAAACTAAACATGAAATCAATATGCAAGTAGAGAAAAATGAAATATGAAATGCATCTAAACTAATATGAGCAACCAAGATGTGAAATGGAAGGAAATAAAGATGACCTACCTACTTGCATGGGTCCTTGGGGCCCTGAAGATCAAGTGATGGGTGATGTTAGGTGAAGTCATACAACCAATGCAACCAATTGATCGCCCCATCAAAGTATCTCCCCCTATGCTTGATTATGTAAAACAACAAAGATAAGTCAAGCATGTAATGATCATGAGAATAAGTAGATATATAATCAATCGTGAAATGAAACTTATGGAGATGGGCGGGAGGGAGGAAATAATATTGGAAAGAATATTCGATGCTTTGATCATGCAAGGAATCTTGCTTGAAGTAATAGCCACAAGCTTGATCAATCCATATCTAAAGGGGAATACCATATGTAGACTAAGGCTCACCTTCATCCATGCATGAAGACTCACTGCTTGTCAAGGAATGAGAGGAAATGAGAGATCAGAATAATATTTCATGGTTTCTTGGAGGAGAGGGTAAGAGGTAAGGGACAAGCTCAGGTGTAGAAAAATATTGCCTCTTCACCTGCGAATCTTTATGAAAATATCCAAGATGAAAATACTTCATCTTTGAATAATGAGACTATGACCACTCTGAGGTGGCCACGACCTGGTATTCCTTCAAAATTGAGGATGAAAGCAGTTGAGTGTCCCTGAATAAATATGTAATCATGTCATCATCGGGATCCCAAATATATTAATCATATACGCATGAAAAGTAGTCCTCTGAAGATGAAAAATCAAACATCTTTTCTTGAGGTCTACCCTCAATGTCATAAATGGGGTTTCTATCGAAAATGAGACGACCAAAATCCCACCTGTGTCTTCCAGTCTGTATGAAAGTTTCTATATTCTCATCAACCATATGTAAAGGTTCTCTCACAAGACTATCAACAAAAGTAACCATTTCTGTGTCTTCGTGTGCAGGAGGATTAGGGGCATGGACGTTTTCAACATGCTCCTCGTATTCATCACTAAGGCTAGTTTCTTCTTGAACTTCATGAAAAGGAGGAGAACATGGCTGGACAACCTCAACTACTTCATGTGGGAGCAAATATAACGATGCCTCAACATTTTTCACTTGATCAAGATTTTTTTTTCTCTTCACGGGAATGCTCCTCCATTGCCTCTTCATCACACTAGGATTGATTCTTAATGGAGAGTGATTTATGTGCCTTTTTTTCAAAAGGATCTGTCGCATCCAAGGCTTCCACTAACACCTCTTCACTTCCAAAGTCACGGAATAAATTGTCATCAAGATCTTCAAAATGATTATAACTCGTGATGTTCTCTTCTTGATGTGATGGAGGATCAAAGGCCTATATGTCTTCATCAAATGGAAGGGAAGATACAAGCGCTTCTTCTTCATCAAATGTCTCGTTCGAATATTCATCAAGATATTCTTGGTAACTTTCCTCAAATATTTGTCCATCAAGCACTTCTTCATCGTCAAGGCCGGGAAATAACTCTCTTATGCGGCTCATCATTTCCTTGGCATCACATTTTATTATTAAAACATAGAAATACAATTTGCATATTACATCGTTTTGTCCATAGCCACACATTATATCTACATAAGAATTAATTAAGTTAGGGATTATAGTAGGGATGTTACATTCCCCCTCCCATTCAATTGTGTATCGTCCTCGGTGCACTCTATTTTGATATGCATATATATGTAAATTTACATCACAATACTTAGAAATAAAAATTCTACAATTTAATAACTCTAGCAGCAGCTCCAATCATAATCTCATGTTCCTCTCAACTCACCGACCCAAAAAATGCACCATTTGTTTATCAGGGATAACCCAAGAGATGTCCCATATGTTTATCAGGGATGTACCATCTGTTTATCAAGGCTAACCTAAGGAATGATCCATTTGTTTATCAAGGTCACCATCACAGTTGGTTAGGACTCTAATATGTGGTTCTGGAACTCTAGCTACTCAAAATGGAGTCTTGCATTCCATTTTCTTCAAAATCGTCAAAACATTGCAGGTATTCTGCTCGCATGTTTTCTTCATTCTCCCATGTAGGATAATCAATATCGTAGCAATCCCATTGAACCTTTACCATCCTTGTGGCTTTGTTCCTAAAAAAATTGACTTTCATGTCCAGGATGCATACTGGTACCACCCGGAAATCCCCTTCGTGCTCCACCTAGATCACATTCCAATCAATTATGTGGTTAGGGTCAGGCACATATTTCTTTAATAATGATACATGAAATACATTGTGCACTCTCATGGATGAAGGCAATGCTAACATGTATGCAATTGGCCCTATCTTTTCTAATATTTCAAAAGGTCCACAATATCTCGCTATTAACTTTGGGCAACTTCCTAATCTTATTGAACTTCTCTTTGCCTTTACTTTTAAGAACACATGTTCTCCCACTTTGAATTCTTTGAAAATTATGTTCTTGCTTGCATATATTTTATGATTATCCTAGGAAGCCTTTAAATTCTTCTTTATCTTTTCCATATTATCTTCCATTTCCTTTAACAATTATGGCCCAACAACTTCTCTGTTTGTTGGAGTATCCCAACTTGTTGGCGTGTTACATTTTTTTCCATACAATGATTCAAACAGACCCATTTTCAATGAGGCTTGATACCCATTATTGTATGAAAATTCAAATAAATGAATATAATATTCTCACTTTGATGGTTGATCCATCACATACATTCAAAGCATGTCCTCAATTATCATGTTGGTCCTTTCTGTTTTCCCATATGACTCTAGATTATCCATTGTACTAAGATTTAGATTTGTCCCAAATCCCTTGAACAAACCTTTTCAAAAATTTGATGTAAACTTTGGATCTTTATCTGAAACTATTGCCTTATGCACTCCATGTAGCCTAGCAATTTCTTTCATATATATTTTTGTAATATTTGTTGTCTTTTGTGTAGTATTTACTGGAATTAAATGTGTTGCCTTAGTCAATTTATCCACCACCACCATGATGGAATCATGTTGCTTCACTGTTCTAGGAAGCTTTGTAATAAAATCAACCGTGACAACTTCCCACTTCCATTCTGGAATGGACAATGGCTGTAACAAACATGTTGGATGTCTATTCTTTGTCTTCACTTTCTGACACTCTAGACATCTGGATATGTAATTAGCCACTTCCTTCTTCATTCCCCGCCAAAAATATTATCTTCTTATAGCTGCAATTTTCTTTTGATATACTAGGTTCCCGGCATATCGCACATTATGCGTTCCCTTCAAAACTGCATTTTTCATCTCACTGGAATTCGACTCATACACCTTACCTTTTCACATGAGAATTCCATCTTCTTTGAGCTCATAAGAATTAAATTTATGTTGAAAATTACTTTGTTGTAATATCTCTTTTATTTTCAAATAATCTTGATCTGAGTTTGTTGTTGCAATGATTTGATCCTTCAGATCAGTGCTATACATATTGATGGTTGCAATATGCACTTCATGATCTCTCTTGTTGAGTGCAATGGCCACTTGATTTTCCTTTCCCTTTATATGCTTAATTTCAAACTCATATTCACTTAGGAATTCCGGCCATCTAGTTTGTCTGGCATTTAGTGTTGGTTGTCCAAACAAATGCTTCAGACCACAATGGTTTGTCCTTAGCTCAAATTTCTTACCCATAAGGTAATGCCTCCACATTTTCAATGTGTGTACAATCGTTGCTAACTCCAAGTCATCTGTAGGATAATTTCTTTCATTCTATTTTAATTTTTTGGACTCATAGCATACAACATGGTCCTTTTGACTGAGAACTCCACCAAGCCCTTCCTTGCATGCATTGGTGTGCACAAAAAAATATTCATTTGGATCTACAATCTTCAATATCGATGCACTCGTCAATATTTCCTTCAACTGCTAAAAGTTTTCTTCACACTTGGGTGTCCATTCAAATTTCACTCCCTTCTTTTGCAAAGAAATTATTGGACTTGCAATCTTTGAAAATCCTTTTATGAATCTTCGATAATAACCGACAAGACCCGTGACTGACCCAACCTCTGTCACATTCTTTGGCACTGGCCATCCTTTAATGGCCTCTATCTTCTCAGGATCAATTGATATCCCAACTGCTGAAATTATATGCCCCACGTAGTGAATCTTCTTTTGATAAAAGATGCACTTACTTAGTTTAGTATACAATTTATGCTCTCTTAGAACTTGTAACACCATTCTTAAATTCTTTTCATATTCCTCTTTTGACTTAGAGTAGACAAGAATTCCATCTAGGAACACAATCTTAAACTTGTCCATGTACTCCCTAAACACTCCATTCATCAAACACATAAAAAATGTTGGGGCATTTGATAGTCCAAATGGCACTATCGTGAATTCATAATGCCCATACTTTGTCATGAATGCGGTCTTGTTGATGTCGTCTTCTTTTATCCTTACTTGATGATATTCAGATCTCAAGTCAATCTTGGGAAATATCCTTGCACCTTACAGCTGATCAAACAAATAATCAATCCTTGGAAAATGATATTTTCTCTTTATGGTGACCATATTCAACTGTCTGAAATCAATGCATAGACTTTAGGTTCCATATTTATTCTTTACAAAAAGAAGTGGGGCTCCCCTAGGTGACACACTTGGGCATATATACCCCTTCTTTAACAACTCCTCAAGCTGCATCTGCAACTGCTTCAATTCTAGTGTGCCCATTTTGTATGATGTCTTGGACATTGGAGCAGCTCCTGGCTCCAAACCAATAGAGAAATCAATGTCTCTCTTTGGTGGAAATCCTGGAATTTCTCTAAAACAATCCTCAAAATCCTTTAAGATCGGATGGTCTTCAATGCTTACCACTTTATCTTTGGCTGCCTCTTCCATGTGGGCTACAAAAATCTGACATCCCTTTGTAAAACTCTTCTTCAATTACACAGTTGAAATTTCTCTAATAGTTATAGTTCTCCTTGAATCTTGCCTTGTTTCCCTTCTTCATCAAGACATGTAATTGTCTTGTTGTAATAGTCTAGGATAGCATGGTTCTTTTCCAACCAATCCATGCCAATTAGACAATCGTATGAACCCAATGGTATGATTTTTACATCTACCTTTGTGTTGAGTCCATTCATGTCTATTTGACAATTTTTAACCAACTCGTTGATCTTCCTCTTAGCCGTTGTGGCTGAATGAACTAACCACGATTTCTTATGCTTACTCCTTTGCAAGTGAAATCTTTCAACAATGTTAGCATTTATGTAACTATGGCTAGCTCCATAATCAATTAAAATTGTTATGGGATGGTTATCAATCTTACCTTCCACTTCGATCATGGGGGATTGATATTTTGATTGCTTGTTGTCCAAGGATGCATAAATACTTGGCATATTCCTGTTAGAATATTGGATGTGCTCGTTTAACCATAGACAATATAGCAATATTATCACCCAACCATAGGCATTAATGCCACCCCCGAGCACCTTGACCTTGACAGAGAGAAGAATTTCTAGCAAAAAAACAATAGCCAACCAAGGCTAATGCACCAAGCAAAGATAACCAAAACTGATCAGAGAGTCCAACACATAAAAACCAAAAATGCAGATTGCAAAACTGTCGATAGCAGCTGCTCCCCAGACTTGCGCACAACTAGCCTTCTGCAGTGTGCACAAGTGTACTTCTGCAGTTCTAATAATTCTGGCTAAAATGAAGACTGGCCTCCTATATTTATACTGCTTCTGCCAGACTGCCTGGGCTAACTTCTCATTCTGGGTTCTAATTAATTAGTATATAATATTTCCTTTAGTCGACTTCTCTTCTAGGGTTATATCCAAATATTTTCTTGCTTCTGGAATATTCTAATCTTGTCAAAGGTCACAAATGGAGGTTAATACCTCCCGCAACTACCATAATATCAACACTCCCTCTTAGCTAGGGAGGTATAACAGATAATGGTATTGATCACAAACGGACCATTCAATTGGTGGCATCATTATAGCCACACAGGATATCTTATAATCAAATCATGAGCACCGTCATCATTATCCAACTGGATAATCTCCATGAAAACTAGTACAATGTCATATGATATAAAACAACTGTGTCTATCCATAGTAGTACACAACTACTCAATCCATGACACATAGTCAAAACCAGTGGAACATATCCACCACAGTAGCATACCTATATTTTTTAGAGACATACAGTCTCAATAACAATCATATCATTTGATATCAACCTGCACAAAAACAATATCATGATATAAACTGAGTCATCTCGGCCATTCTTCCACTCACATCTGGAAGATCTGGAAGATCATCTTCCCTCAAAGAGTAAAACATTAACGATGGGTTATATGGACTATTCTTCTTAACCATAGAAGAATAAATGTCCTGATTTCTGAGCCTGGACCATTCACCTATCTAGGCCATTCCTCCGGCACTAAACAAAGTGCAACCTGGAGAAAATGAGTCTGCCCTGGGAAATGCCTATCCCTGATTGTTGAACCTGGACCATTCACCTATATGGGCCATTCCTTCGGCACTAAACAAAGTGCAACCTAGAAAGAATGAATCTACCTTAGGGAATGATTGTCCAGACCATTTCCTAAGGAAATGATTCTCCTGCACCAACCTCCAAAACGGACCATTCTTTGAAACTACTCACAAATGTGAGCTTCAAAAGAATGGTTGTCCAGCGAGGAGGACCAGTCTTCTTGACCACTACTGAGAGTGACTGTCAAGAAGAAAGATTTTCCTAGACCATTCCCCCACACTGGCCACAAGGGGAATCGTTGTCTATGATAGCCACACAAGTTATCTTATAATCAAATCATGAGCATCGTCATCATTATCCAATTGGATAATCTCCATGACAACTAGTACCATGTCATCTGATAGAACACAGCTGTGTCTATCCATAGTAGTACACAACTACTCAATCTGTGACACATAGTCAAAACCAA
The DNA here is from genome assembly GCA_009831015.1 of Picea engelmannii. NCBI lineage: Eukaryota > Viridiplantae > Streptophyta > Pinopsida > Pinales > Pinaceae > Picea > Picea engelmannii. Next base: position 511,304 of record ML781386.1, on the reverse strand, counting down.
TGAAAGATATCCACCACAGTAGCATACCTCTACTATTTATAGACATACAATCTCCATAGCAATCATATCATCTGATATCAACCTACACAGAAACAATATCATGATATAAACTCAATCATTTGGGCCATTCTTCCACTCACATATGTGAGATCTGGAAGAGCATCTTCCCTCAGAGAGTAAAACATCAACGATGGGTTATATGGACTATTCTTCTCAGACATAGAAGAATAACCGTCTTGATTTATGAGCCTGGACCATTCAACTAACTAGGCCATTCCTCTAGCACAAAACAAAGTGCAACCTAGAGAGAATGAGTCTGCCCTAGGGAATACATGTCCCTGATTGTTGAACCTGGACCATTCACCTATCTGGGCCATTCCTTCGGCACTAAAAAAAGTGCAACCTAGAGAGAATGAATCTACCCTATGTTATGACTATTCGGACCATTTCCTAAGGAAATGATTGTCCTGCACCAACCTCCAAAATGGACCATCCTTCAAAACTCCTCACAACTGTGAGCTTCGAAAGAATGATTCTCCGGCAAGGCGGACCAGTCTTCTTGACCACTATTGAGAATGACTGTCAAGAAGAAATACTATCCTAGACCATTCCCCCACACTGGACACAAGGGGAATCACTGTCTATGGTACATCATCAATCCATCAAACCATTTTCATTACGAAAATTACCATTTGATCTGGACCATTTTCTGAACTGGAAAATGCTTGTCCATCAGAAATATCAAACCACTTTCCCAACTAGAAAGGAATTGCCCATGCTGGACCATTTTCCAATCTGGAAAATGATTGTCCATAAATAAATGATATATCAATGCTCCCTCCCAACCTGGAGAGCCATCTCTTCCTTTTCAGCTAAGGGAGTTATTTCCATGATCCCCAACTTGTCTCGTAAGTATGCAAACTTTATTATGGACAGAGGCTTGGTCAAGATATATGTTGTCTGCTCATCTGTGGGGATATATTGGAGCTTCACTTCTCCTTCATGGAATTTATCTCGAATAAAGTAGTATTTTATCTCAATGTGTTTCGACCGTTCATGAAACATTGGGTGTTCTAATAGCCTTATACAACTCTGATTGTAACAGTATATTATGGTCAAATCTGGAACCTAATCAAATATTCCAGAAATCATCTTTCTCAGCCATACTGCTTATGTACATGCCTCACATGCTACGATATATTTTTCTTCTACTATGCTGAGTGCGACAAACTTATGTTTCCTACTACCCCAAGATATCATAGTGGAGCCCAAGTTCAAACGCATTCTTGAAGTACTCCTTCTATCTTCTGCACTTCCTGCCCAATCTGAATTTGTGAATCCATGAAGTTGTATATCGATGGATGTAGTATATCTTAAACCATAGTTTAGTGTCCCACGAATGTATTTTAGAACATGCTTTGCAGTTATCCAGTGTCCATGTATGGGTTCCACCTGGAACTGGCTTAGTGTGTTTACGGCAAAGCAAATATCTGGTCGAGTATTTACCAAATACATCAATGACCCAATTAATTGTCGATATAGGGATGGGTCTACTAGATCAAACTTTGAGTCTCTTACTTTTCTTATATTTGTGGTCATAGGAGTGTCCATGGATTTGCAATCCATCATTCCAAATTTATTAAGAATCTTCACTGCATACTTTCCTTGTCCAAGTAATAATTCACCACGCTTATGCCATACTTCTAGTCCCAAGTAATAATGCATGAGACCAATATCTTTTATATCGAACTCAGAGGCTAGTTCCTTTTTACACTGGAGGATGAGAGACTCTTCACCTATCAAGAATAAATCGTTGGCATATAGCAGTAAAATCACAGGTGCATTGTTCACGATTTTGTAGTAAAGATTTGGATCTGCATGACTCTTGGAGAAACCAAGTCTCATTAGGTAGTTGTCTATTCTGGCATACCAAGCTCTTGGAGCTTGCTTGAGTCCATATAAATATTTCTTTAGTCTGCAAACATGAGTGTCTCTGGAATGTGCTTCAAATCCTTGAGGTTGTTCAATGTATAATTCTTCTTTGATTGCTCCATTGAGGAAAGTTGTTTTTACATCCATTTGATGTAAACTCCATCCCATGGAAGCAGCAAGAGACACAATGGCTCTAATAGAAGTAAATCTGGCAACAGGAGAGAATGTTGCGTCATATTCTTCTCCCTCCTTATGGAAGAACCCTCTAGCTACAAACCTTGCTTTATATTTGTCCATGCTTTCGTCTGTTGCATGTTTGATCTTATAGACCCATTTTGAAGTTACTACTGAGTTTTCTTTAGGTCTAGGCACAATTTCCCATACATCATTTTTCATGATGGATTGGTGTTATTTTTTCATGGATTCTTTCCATTGTTTCTTCTGAGTTTCCTCTTCAAAAGTCGTGGGCTCTTCATCTAGAAGATTTGTCATACATGCTACATAGTTGGAGAATCTCTTGGGCTTCTTTCTTTTTCTGAAGGTGCCACTTGGGGCTTTGAGTCTTTCTGCTTCTTGTAGAGTAGCTTCAAGCCAATATGGTTGTTTTTTGGTTTTGGGTACAATGTCTGAATCAATAGTCTCTAATGGTTGCATCAGATGATCTAGTTGTTCTATTTCTTCTTTCTGACTTTCTGGAAGACATGTGCTTTCTTCAATAGGCTCTTCATACTCTTATTCTTCTATAGTTTCTTCTATGGATTTCTTGAAAGCCATATTTTCATTGAAGGTTACGTCTCTATTGACTTCAATCTTATGTTGTTTTGGGATATAGATTCTATAGGCCTTGGATGATTCACTGTATACCATGAATATGCCCTTCTTTCCTGAGGGTTCTAATTTATTCCTTTTATCCTTGGGAATGTGAAAGTAAACAGGGCATCCAAAGATTCTTAAGTGATCCACGTTAGGTTTCTTTCCTGAGAAGGCTTCTTCTAGAGTCATATCCTTCAATATGCGGTGAGGAATTATGTTATGAACATACATTTTTGTCATGGCTGCTTCTCCCCATGGGTACATAGATAAACCTTGATCGTTTAATAGTTCCTTCACAGTTTCTTCAATAGATGTGTTCTTCCTTTCTTCTACATCATTTTGTTGAGGATTATGAGGAACAGTTAGCTCCCTCCTAATCCCTGTCGATTTTCAAAAGGCAATAAATTCCTTGGATGTATATTCTCCTCCATTATTTTTCTCAAGGTCTTGATTTTCTTGTTTGTCCTTTGTCTTCAAGAGATATAACCAAGTATTTCTCGAGTAATCATCTATGAAGATTATATAGTAAAGAGAACCTCCTAGAGATTTGACTGGCAGCGGACCGTAAACATCTGAATGTATTGGATCTACAATTTCCTTAGATCTACTATTGCTTCTTGAGAATGGTTTCTTAACATTCTTACCAAGAGCACATCCTTTGCAAATTACTTCATGTGTAGACTGTAGTTCTGGTATTCCTTCAACCATATTTTTGAGGAATGGTAATGCTTGATAGTTAATATGAGTATACCTTCTATGTCAAAGTTCATTGGGATTGACTTCATCATGTACAACGGCTTCATCATTTCATTCTAGTAGTCTGTATAGTCTTCCTTCACGGGTTCCAATAACTCTAGTATTCTCTATGCTAGAGTCTCTAGGCCAAGATAATATTTTTCCATCTACAAAGGCTAGTATGTTTCCTTTGTCTTCTAGGCAAGATATGGATACAAGATTATTTTCTAAACCAGGTACATATAAGACATTGCTCAAATGAACATTGTTACCTATTTTCAATTTGACGGAGGCTTGACCAATTCCTTCGACTGGGTAAGTGTTTTTGTCTCCAAGTTCTACCTTGTATGATGTCTTCTTTTCATTTAGATTAAAGGGTCTGGCTTGATATCCTATCATATGCCTGGAAGCTCCACTGTCATTTATCCACATGTCATATTCAAGAGTTCCTGTGAGTGTTGACTAGTGTAGAGGATTTGTCTTTTCATCCATGACTTTTGTTGACTGATACCTTGACGTTTCTGCCTTCTGAGGGTGCCAAGAGGTGTGTTGAACTAAAACGCACTTGAACATATTCTCCTTGAGTAAGGTATTCCATCATAAGGTGTTGGACAAGGGTTTGAGGGTTTCTGCAACTGCAACTGCTAGTAACCCTAGCGACAGTGCTTTAGTAACTGCTCATGCTAGAAACCCTAGCGGCAGTTCTTCAATGAGCTTGGTAACCTTATGGCTTATCTTCCTTCCAGTGGTTAGACTAAATGAATGAGATGTGGGCCCATAACATGTTAGAATATTGGATGTGCTCATTTAACCATAGACAATATAGTAATATTGTCACCCAACCATAGGCACTAATGCCACCCCCGAGCACCTTAACCTTGACAGAGAGAAGAATTTTCGGCAACAAACCAATAGCCAACCAAGGCTAATGCACCAAGCAAAGATAACCAAAAATGATCAGAGAGTCCAACCCAGAAAATCCAAAAATGCAGATTGTAGAACTGTCGGAAACATCTGCTCCCTAGACTTGCGCACAACTGGCCTTTTGCAGTGCGCACAAGTGTACTTATGAATTTATGAGAATTCTGGCTAAAATGAAGACTAGCCTCCTATATTTATACTTCTTATGCCAGACTACCTGGGTCGAATTCTCATTTTGGGTGCTAATTACTTAGTATATAATATTTCCTTTAGCTGACTTCTCTTCTAGGATTATATCCAAATATTTTCTTACTTCCGGAATATTCTAATCTTGTCAAAGGTCACAAATGGAGGTTAATACCTCCCATAGATACCATAATATCAACAGTTCCCTCCCATGTCTTCCATTGTTTCATCCTCCTGAATTTTGTGGAAAATCCTCATTCTTTCTCCTTTGTGAGGGTAGTCCCTATATAAGTGATTTCCCACATCCTCAACATTGAACAGTTTGTTGCCTTGGCCTTTTCTCAAATGAATATGTAGCCTTGTGCTCATTTTGGGATGCTTGACCTTGTTGATTTGTTTGGGAATTATTTCTGAAAATTTGTGGCTTAAAACATTTCTTCCTTTGATCCTTTTTCCATTTCATCTTTTCATTCCAAGCTTTTTGGAAAATTGGCCTTCCTTTGCTTTGCTCATAAAGATGTCTTTCTCTCTTTATGGTTTCTTCCAAGGTTTTGGGGTTGTCATATTGAATCTTGTCACTATAGAAGGAGGGTAACCCACTTAGAAACCTTTGGATTTTTAATTTCTCATCCTTGATGAAGTCAACATACTTCAACAATTCAAAGAACCTCTTCTCATATTCATCCATTGTCATGCTTCCCAATTTGAGTTCAAAGAAATCTTTTATCTTCCTTTCATAGTAATGCTCATACAAATATTTCTCTTGGAAATATCCTTTGAATTTCCTTCATGAGATCCTCTTCTCATTAAGGTTATTAGCTTGCTTAAGTTGATCCCAACACATGGTTTCTTTTCCTTGCAAGTGGTAGGTGGAAATTCTAGCTTCTACCTAGGAAAGGTAATCATGCAGCTGGAAATATTTCTTCATTTCCAACATCCAGGCCTCGACCTCTTCTCCTTTCTTGTGCTCACCATTGAAAGTTGGTGGTTTGATTTTCCTGAGTTCACCTTGAGAGATGTTTTCCTCATGCCTTCTCCTTTGACTTCGAATAGGAGACACTTGGGCTTCTCCCTGGACCTGAACTTGCATGAGTCCTTCTAGTGGACTTATTTGGAGAATGATGGCTTATGCTCATGCTTCTTGACTACCTATCATTTCCATGATCATCCCTTTTTCTATGGGATATTGATGTTGACACTTGTCTAGAAATAGTTGCTTTCTTGGTGCTAGAGTCCTTGTTAACTTGCTTAAGAAACATGTTTAAGCTCTGAAGTATCTCTTCCTGAGCCTTCATAATTGTTCAATTATTATCCTTGTATCTCTGCACTTCCCTATGTAGGATTTTCATAGTGACAAGCTCATGCCTATCCCTTCTTCCATTCGACTTTGTCGCAACATTGCCCATGCTGACATGCTGACCTATGACCACTTCCTCATAGTTGTAAGATCCATGAGCATATTCCATAACTCCAGTCCTCATATAAAAACCAAAGTTTATTTCTTGTACCTCTAATTCTGCAAGAAATGTGCATATAATAATTATTGTTAGAAACATGGATAACATAAAACATTATTTCCATTAGAATACAGGCTATTTATTCATAAATTCATGAAGGACACATTACACCAATTAAAAAATTTGATTTCGTAGAAGAATTCTTCTCTGAAACATCTTTTCAACGGTTGTACCCATGCCTCAATATGAGTTCTGAGCGAAAAGTTGCAACAATTACATGTTGCAATTTCCACCCTTTTACTACTACATAAATATATTTATTAATTTATAAGAATTTTCATTGCCCAATTCAAAATTCTTGGTGGACAGATGTCTTCTACTCCTCAAGACCCTTTGAGCGACTATTTGTTTGCTCAAATCTGAGCGCTAAGCATAAAGTCATGGTCCAAAGAAATTTAGGTTGTTTTACCCAATTTATCCCTACATGCTACAAGTGTCTTATTTCTCTTCCTACGCATTTTTAGGTACCCATAACCAAAATCTGACTTCACCACTGGCTTCTATGGGTCATCATATTTCCATCGACTGCTCCTGTGCCCCAAACGGACTTCTGAGTAGGGAGTTATTCCCTCTCGAAGTAAAATTGGTGACAAAATTTTACCCTCACTGTTTTGGCTGTAACTTTCTCATACAAGCCTATGTTTTGTGAACCATTTAGCTCATTGGATAACTATCTCTGAGTTCTTTTATCTGAGTTGCAAAGACAAGTATATCATGTTATTGTGTGTTTTGACTAGCTAAAAATGTTGTTAAGGGCCTCAAAAATGCCCCGGAAGTTAATGACCTTCAAAAACCACACAAATTCGCATAAAACTGATTGTTTTACCACTGTAACAGCCCTTTAAATCTCAATCGTTCATCTCAAATCAAGAGAAACAATAACCATTGATCTGACTATATCATCCATCAGCAATCTCCTTTGGACACATGCGACACTTTCCCCAATCTTTCGATGCGACCATCGACCATCAACCCAATTCCCCGACAACCAATTTGCGCACAACTCTTAAATCGGTCAATTTGAATATTTTCCATCGTTGATCAGTGATACTTCTTGGTGAATGGAACTCCTCATTGATTCTGTTGATGCTCAACCACTGGCCCATCAACGATCGACGATACCCAACAACTGTCGAAAATACTTCTTGAAGTGTCAACTTGGGTGACGTGGCATGACATGTGGATGTTGACGTGGCATGACATGTGGATGATGATGTCATCATCCTCTTTTCCCCCCATTATTCATCGATCGATTCTCTTGGATGAATCGAACACCTCGTTGAATCAGTCGACGTGCAACAATAGGCGTGTCGGTCATCGATGACTTCTCTTTCTTGATTTAAAACACTTCATCAAATCGGCTAACGCCCGACCACTATCCCATCGGCCATCGGCAATTGAAAACGCTTCAGTGGATTCGGCCAACCCCCGACCGTCGACCATTGGTGGTCAGAGATGTCTTATGGCCAAATCAAACTCTTCTCCCTTTCATCCAACCTGACCATCGGTTGTCAGTGATTTCTCTTGGTGAACTTTAACACTTAGCAAATTTTTGGCATTTCTCCAATTGATCTAGACCGTTGATCTCGTCTGTTTCACAACCCCCAAAATGAATCATGGTCATTGATTTACACAACCTTTCAAATGGTCGAAACATTATGAATTTTTAAATTTATCAATGTGAATCGCAACCATTGATCTTGAGATCAAATGTGATCACCATTGATTCACCAAATTGCCTGCAACTCTGCAGGTAGCCATTTAAACTTGAATTTTGACCATTCTTGGCTGAATTTTGATCTGCAACTTTACTGCTTGGCACAATGGAACCTCTTAAAAAGCCTGGATTCATTTAAACCCAGATTTCACTCACGATATTGGGGAATCCTCTATGTTATTCTCCATTTTTTCTCCCCAACCCGTCACAAACAAAATCTACAACAACGAATTTCACTAATTTGCTTTGGTTCGAGCCCATCCAAGCCTGGTGTTTGAACCAGATGCTCTGATACCATAATGTAACATCCCCCAACCCAATTGAGGGACATTATAGTGCGTAATACTCATAAAATGAAATTTCTGCTAACTAAATTAATTTATTAACAATTAACTAATTTCCGGTAGCTTTCAGCTATGAATTAAAACAGATTTAGCTATTGTCTACAACCATAAAATAGAAGCATATACAACATGCTAATAATCAACATGAAATGCAGTTAAACAGCTCATTACAGCAGCATATAAATCATTCTCATTTACACAGAGTTCATGCACAACAATAACACATGTAAATAACTCAACAACAAGATAAAACACTTATCTTTAAACCAGAGTTGTGCAACTAGTTGCTTGGGACGAACATTCCACCCAACCATAGACTGATTGTTCTAAATATCAACAGCCAATCACCCCTGAGCTGAGGTTAGTAATCCATGAAAGAGAGTGATCTCTCACAGTCCACTCACAGCTCATAAACTCACAACCCCCTGATATCTTCCTACAACTATCCCAATTTTCAACCAGCTCTCTTCCCCTTGACCTGTCCAACCCAAGGAATGTACCCCTTCATTGATTTGAGTCCTTCGGGCATCCCATTTGTTTATCAGGGCCTCTCTGGCACATGTAGCTAGGAATATCTCAGCTATGAACTCAAGGGAACTTGCTGCTAGGAAAACTACCAACAAACCAATAACAAACATGTATTGTTTTAGTGCAACTCACACAAGAAATCACTCTTCGTGCCTAACAACCTGGTTCTTCAATTTTCAGCTCCAAATACGCTCCAACTTGCTCTAGAATTCTCCCTCAATGGATGCACCAGCTCCAAACTCTCTTTCCTACCTCTCCTTACTCCTCGTGCACCAAAACTCAATTGGTAAATCTTCTCCTCCCAATTCATACGGATTTCCTCTCTTTGGATTTCCTTGCTTGACTCACACTCTTCTCCAAGTTGATTGTACTCAACCCCCATGTGCCCAATAACTTTGGGATGTGACCACTCACACCCACCCTCTTACATGCATTCAATGATTGGCTTTGGGAACACTCAATCAAAATTTGGAATATCCATATACAATAGAAAATTTAGGAAAATGGGTTAGATTAATATACATGGGTAATTCCCCCTTGGACCCCTCTTGGCCATTTTCCTAGACACTCCCCTCTCTTATGGATTAATTCAGCCCCCATCTCTTTTCCATGTCCCCTAAGTAGCTGGCATCACATTTTATTATTAAAACATAGAAATACAATTTGCATATTACATCGCTTTGGTCGTAGCCACACATTATATCTACACAAGCATTAATTAAATTGGGGATTATAGTGGGGATGTTACAGTTCTCTATGCTTAGGAGCTCGGTGAAGAGATCACAATTCTAAACATATATGGGTCAAACACAGATACGGTGGCCTATTAGATAATAAATTTGCCTAGAGTTTTCTCAAACAAATATTTCTTGTTGTTGGTAATGATCTGAAATTCTCTTTGGAGAGGGCATAAATATGGAGTTCAACTACAAATGTAGATGTTCTTTCTAAATATTTTGTGAGGAAATTTGATTACTTATGTTTATATTGCATTGAGTCGATGAAATTGAATCGCACTTGGAGAAATATGTGAATTGGAGAAGGAATAATAGCTAAACGTCTCCATTGTTTCTCAATGAGTAATTCTTTTGTAGAGGATTTAGTAAGAATCGGAAAGTGGATTGGTTTGGGTGGAGAGTATGGGGAAAAAAACTATCCCATTTAAATATAATTCAAATTGGCTAAAGGAGGAAGTATATGTAGAGATTGTAAAGGAGTCATGGACTCATTTTGATGAGTCTTCCAAAGAATCAAAGGCTTTATAGTTTGTTAGGAATCTAATGAGTATTAAGAAATTATTTGCAAATTGGGCTCATGAGAAAATATTGGAGGACGATTAGATGTTAATGGATGTGGAAGCTCAACTAGAGGATTTGTATAATATGGAGCAAGTTGGTTTTCCTGATGAAGTCTCTTAAACAAAACTAAATGTGTTGGAGCAAAAGAGGCAAAGAATATTCACAGATAAGGAATCAATTTGGAGGCTCAAGACAAGGGCCCTATGGTTGGGCAAGATAGATGTTAATATAAAATATTTTCATAAGTCTCGAAAATCTTTTAAAGAATGTGAATATCTAGCAGATGCCAAAGCATGATGGATCTTTGGCCTCTAGTTTTGAATACATTCCTAAGTTAGGTGTGGATTATTTTAAGAATATATAAAAAGAAGAAATCCAAGTGACAATAGATGAGGTAGTTAAGCTTACCATATTCTTTCCAAGGTTTGTGAAGGAAGAGGACAATCAAAGACTATTAGAATAAATTTATAAGGATGAACTCCAAGTGGTATTGCATTGATTTTAAAAGGACAAGAGTCCCAAGCTGGATAGATGGCCTATATAATTATTTTTGGGTTTTTATGAGACTTTGGAGGAAGATTGAATGAAGTTTATCAATGAATCCAAAGTTTCTAAAAAGATGTTAGCAGCATTCAACTCTACTTTCATTACTTTGATCCTAAACTTTAAAGGATAATAATTTGGTTTATTTTTATCAATACAGACCCATCTCTTTATGTAATTTCATTTACATAATTAAATCAAAAGTTATTGTTCTGATGGCTAAGAGGTTGTTATTGGAATCCATCTCAAATGAACAATTCGGCTTCGTGTTAGGTAGGAAGATCCATGAGGCTATAGGGGTATCCCAAGAAGGGATACATACAATAAAAACAAAGAAGATTTATTCAATTGTTATAAAGTTAGACCTCTCTAAAGATTATGATAGGGAAAGTTGGATGTATTTGAGGATGATGTTGATCCATCTGGGTTTTAATGTTCATTTTGATGATTGGGTAATGAGTTGTGTATTCTTTGTTTCATTTTCCATCTTAATAAATGGGTCTACCTCATCTTTGTTCAAGCCTTACATAGGGTTAAGGCATGGATGCCCTCTATCCCCTCTTTTATTTTTCTTACAGAGGGTTAAGGCATGGATGCCCTCTATCCCCTCTTTTATTTCTAATTGTGCTCAAGGTCTAAGCAGAGCTCTTGTTGAGGAAAAAATATATGATTCTATCAAAGGAATCAGAGTTGGTAGTAATATTTTTCTATCATATCACCTATTTGTAATCGATATGTTATTATTTTGTAATGGTTCAATGAGGGATTCCCTCAAGTTTAAAGAGTTATTAGATATTTATTGTACAGTTATAGATATGTTGATCAATGTTCAAAAGTCGTCGATTTCTTTTTCTAAGATAGTTGTTTAAAAATTTCACAAATCAAGTAGTTCGGAAATATCACCTCTTAAAGTAGAGGTTCCCTAGATCTTAAACCTATGAATTTTCAACCTTAGGGATCTTATGAAATATAAATAAAACAACAACAACAATGGACAATATTTTACCTCTTAACAACCTCAATTCACAAGGAAATTCAAGAGAAAAAAACACCAAAGTGTGCTCATAACTTTTATCCCCCCTCTAGGGCAATATTGTCATGCATAAAACAAATCTGAAAAATCATTTATGATGGTTGTAAATACATAAACAATTCTACCCTATCTTATTCCATATAAATGTTAAATCACTTAACAATTGCAACCTTCAATTATTTCAAATCAACAAGAGATATAAGTGTTGGAAATTAAAAAACCCTAAAGAACTAGATGGCTAAAAATCAAATATACAAATTACACAATGAAAACCCTAACGTGCACCAAGGAGCTCCAACAAGCTAGCATCCCACAAGCATGTCCTCCAAGGAAAAACATCTCCTCTTCTCTTCAATAAGTTCAACTTAGCGTTTCATCTCAAAAACATAATCCAAGTCTCTAAGTGGCGAAACCTTAACGCTAGTATTTAATATGGTCTAAGAAGCTCCAAGAAACCCTAGTGACTCCAAGATGAGAGATAAAGTACAAAAGAAGAATCACAAGAGAGAGGAAGACTAGTTCAGTCTTCATAGTCACATCACTAACATAAGAGTGACAAGAATGATGAATAATAATAAGATCGTCATCTCCAATGTATTCTTCACAAGAGTTAACCTGAGTGTCTCACAAGAGAAATCTCCCAACAAAGATGTTCTCTTTCCCTTTCTTAACTTCTCATAGGATTTCCTCATGAACCGTGGCATCTTTCTCTAAGAAGACAAGTAGAAAGAGAATAGTAAAATGATGGTGATCATAAATGACTCTCTCCTTCCTCTATATATATGAGAGGTAAGGGAGACCATCAATACATATGTTAGCCCAATCCCTTGCAAGCAACCTACAAAGCCACAAGTAGGATCGCACATGTAGAGAGATATACTCTAAGGGCACACTTATCAAGCTCCAAGGTTGTCATCTATAAGAAAGGCTCTAATGCAAGGGTGTTCCATGAGATGTGTCCAATGCTCCCCTAAAAGCCTCCAATAAGTTCAACAAACTTCCTAAGCCATGTTCTCCATTGGGTCCACTATGCTTACATGAACATTATCACAAGCTAAACATCCCCAATTAATTAACGAAATGGTACTCCACCCAATTATATATATGAAGGCCCTAAATTGTAATAAGATCGATCATATATCATCTCATATGAAAAATCAACATGCTATCAGAGCGGGATTGGGCTTAACTCCCTCACGACGACGGCGGCCCAGGTAAATGGAAGGGAAATGGAAACCAAGATTAGGTGAATGCTAATTGCATTGGCTGCTCGTTTGATTATGAGGAGAGACAAAGGCAGGACGGAGAACTCCTAGCCGAGCTAGAGGAGTTCCAGATGCTGTCAGCAATGCTTCCCATGAAGAAATCGTTACCGAGGTCCAGAGTCTCGAGATCAGGGAGCGCACCCAAGCTGCTAGGAATGATTCCCGTCAAAGAATTATTGAAGAGCACACTCTTTCTCTCTCAAAACACCCGTATGTATTATATGTATTTGTAAACCGAGAAATAAGTATGCACACAACGCATTCAATGGCTACAATATCAAGAGCTCGCAATACAGCTAAGGGTGGCGGTCTCCAAATTCTATGATAGTGGTTTTCAATAACAAAACCATTGGAGTTAAAAACCGTGGAGATATAAATGGTCATGATATGGCTGTGTAGATTTTTTTTTTAATGAGACGTCTGGTGCTCAATAGACCTGAAGGCTGGGGAGATGATGAAACCTGTCCCCAGGTGAAGAAACATCTCCGACACCAATCTGAATGAGCCTCCGTGTCAGGCGGTATCCTAGTGTCAAGCAAGAAGTCGTCGGAGCTACTCCCGCCTATTCACTCGGCAATGAGAAGGCCATAAAATTGTTGCAGGATGGGCACCCCATGCCAGCAGTGAATCGTCTGTGTGCCACTGACACATAAATGAGTTGAGTTGGGGAAGAGAACCATTTAAAGGGAGACGGGGATAGCAATGGAAGAGAGTGCCCACTGGACGAATTCAACAAGGTGGGCATTCCATCTGACAGTTTCCCAACTAAAAGGGAATCGTGCAAATCTGTGAAAGAAAATGGAAGTTTATCCAATTCGTTTTGCTCAGTTCGGGCCCCAACTGTCATGGCCACCTAGAGTAATATATTGAGCCTATAGTAGCAAATTCAAGAACGACTTCAAAGCCTTCTTACGAGCCTCGTCGAAAGAGATGAAGAGAGAGGGGTTTATGTTCCTGGTTTGCTTGGGAAGGACGTTCTCCGACCTACTAATCAAGGAGGAGGTGGCATCTTATTCAACACCCACGTCGAAAACGCCTGGAACAATTTGGTCGAGGAGGGATTGATTGAGGCTGAGAGAAGAGGCAGAGGAGGAGTCACCTCCAGCTCCAGAGGGAGTAGTTGTTGAGCCACTCTCAGTTCCAGATAGAGAGAGAGAGTGGAGGATCTAGTTCCACAGAGAGCAGCCCCAGAGGAGGTCAGTTGCTAACAGAGTAGAGAATCTAATCTCAGTCTCAGTGTTTAGAAGTTACAAAATCCCAAAGGGAGTAGCTTCAGAGAAAATGGAGGACCTACTCTCAAGCAAAAATTCAGATAGTGCTTTGCAGTAAGTACCTTGAGCCAACTCGTAATTGAGTAAATTGAGTTGCAGCAGAGCAGGTGTACCAGTGTGGTACAATTGGATATGTCTCATGAGACGAAGAGAGGCAGCAAAGATCAGTCGAGATTTGTGGAAGCAGACTTCTATAGCACTCAATACTACAGAGGCAAAGTATATATCAGCCAGTGACGCGAGTCATGGAAGCTGTGAAGCTTCAGAGGCTTCTCGCAAGGACTTCATCCGAGACATGGTGCAAATGAAGAAGCCAAGCTTCAGCACAAGGATGAGTAGACTGTAGACATTCTAACCAAGCCATTTTCCAAAGTAAAGTTTTTTGTACTTCAGGGACAAGATTGGTGTGGCAGAGAATGTCTCCCTCGCTGAGAGGAGTGTTGATGTTTGAGACAACATCATGAGACATTCTCCCCGAATGATCTTGTTTGGACTAGTAAGGGAGAATGTGGACTTCATCCTGACATGCCTCAGATGGTCAGATGAAGGAACCAAGACATTGATTTCATGAGGAAACTTCGATATGTCTTGGGGGACATTGGTTCCATGAGGGAACCTCGATGTGTCCTAGAGATGTTTGAGGCAGCATCATGAGACAATAGGAGGGAATGTGGACTTCATTCTAACGTGCCTCATATGGTCAGATGAAGGAACCAAGACATTGGTTTCACGAGGAAACCTCGATATGTCTTGGGGGACATTGGTTCCATGAGGGAACCTCGATGTGTCCTAGATATGTTTGAGGCAGCATCATGAGACATTCTTCCCGGAGGGTCCTGTCTGGACTAGTAGGATGGAATGTGGGCTTCATCCTAACATGCCTCAGATGGTCAGATGAAGGAACCAAGACATTAGTTTCACGAGGAAACCTCAATATGTCTTGTGAGACATCGTTTCCAAGAGGGAATTCAATATGCCTTAGACATTGGTTTCATGAGGAAACCTCTATATGTCAAATATGGTCCAAGATGACTTAGCTTGATCAGTCCCAAGGGACTGGCCACCCCTTTTAGGATGAGCTAGCTCAAGTCTTGTGGATATCAACTACAGTCGTGACATGGTATAGAAGGGATCAGTGAAGCTCTAGTACATCTCCATCGATGAGAAGATATTAAATATTTTGACGAAGCCCTTGTCCAAAGGGAAGTTTGTATACTTCAGGGACAAGTTGGGGCTTATGGAGATTACTCCTTTGGTTGAGAGGGAGTGTTGATATTATTGCATTGTGGATAGTCAGTGTGTTATTGGACTGACATTCTCCCTATGGAGAATGATCTAGGTTGGGAAGATTGTTGATATATCATGGACTGACATTCTCCCTATGGAGAATGATCTAGGTTGGGAAGATTGTTGATATATCATGGACTGACATTTTCTGTGGAAAATGGTACAAGACTGACATTCTTCTTGTGGCACAGATGACGACCTGATCAGGAAGAATGGTCCTTGTAGTCATATGACACTTCGTTGAGTGCATGACAACTGCAGGATACATATGTAGTCATGAGACTATGGCGAAGATTGTGTGTCTCTGGACAGTAGGTATGTGGAACATCACATAATTCCTCACGGTTAGAGAGTTATGGCCATGAGAAGTTGGAGACCCCATGTTTGGGTAATGGACCCAAGTTTGTTTGATGTATAACGGTATGATTTATGGTATATTTTCATATAATATTATTCTCTATGAATAGTACATGTCATTCCATTTCTGGTGGTATGTGGAACGTCACATAACTCCTCACGGTTTGAGAGTTATGGCCTTACGAAGTTCGAGGACCCTCATATGTCATCTAAAAGCCCCAAAAGGTCAAAGTAGTCAAAGTGGTTTAAGAGATTTTAAAAGGTAAATAATAAAGTGAAGTAATCAGTGTATTATAATTCAAAGTGAATACAAAATAAATTATTTCAATAATAAATTTAATGGAGAAATTAGAAGTGGGTTAACACTAAAATAAGGAAAGTGGGGCCAAGTGACCTAAAAGATGTTTTTAAAGAAGCTACTTGGAGAGTATAAATAAGTGGCAAGGCTCTCTCATTTTAATCACACTTGAGCATATTGAATATCTATAGGTGTCTCAGGTAACCAAGGATATCTAAGCCGAAATTCTGAGGGAAGGTGAAGAAAAGAAGGCCGAAATGCAAGGAAGGATAAATTATTTTGATGGTGCTTTCTAAGGTATGTCATTTACAGGTAATCTCACCATTTTCACTATAACTTTTTTTATATAATGATTCAGACCGTGAAATTGTTATGCCATTGAGAAAACATATCCAAGTATTTGTGATAAAAAATTCATCTTGTGGGTCATTGTATTTTTGGAGTTACACTCCGTGGAAAATAGGGTTTGTGGCTAGTCCTGAAACTAGTCAAAAACAGGTGTTTCGGGTAAAAATGTCATAACTTCTTCATAACAGATCCAAATTCAGTGAAATAAAATGTGTTGGTTAGGGTACAATATGTAGTATGTTGTGTAATATTTTTAGTTCAATTCAACAAATATTTCGTGCGGGACATGCTCTACAATGTCGCTCTCTAGAATAAGCCAGAATTCAGCAAGGTATGAAATTTTTGTTATAACTCTTTTTCTGAGAGGTTTCAAGTAGTGACACCTGGAGGAATTGCATAAAACACACTGAATAACATTGTGTATCAGTTTCAAATCTTTATACATTACAGGTACAAAGTTATGATTACTTCAAGTTAGCGTTGTTGACTAATCCAAAACTAGGCATGTGAGACTAAAGAAAAGTTTGATGAAAATGCTAGTCTCTTGTTGTTAAAGTTAAGGAAGGTTTGCAGGAATGTGATCATATACACCAAGTCTATTAAGAGCTACAAATCATATTTGGATGATGAAATTGATGAGGGATTTTGGTTGAGGTACTTGTTGAGTACATGGTTGAGACAAGTAGTTGATGAGTTGGCACATACATGAGGTGTATAGTTGATGATGTTGGTACATATTGATGAG
>ML781386.1:472518-490806 GCA_009831015.1 Picea engelmannii | reverse complement strand
AACAACTTTGAGAGTTATACACAAAGGGATTATTCAAGGAGACCTAGTGACACACAAAGAAGAAGTTACAACATGTTTGAATCTTTGAGAACTGAAGTGGAATGTTACAAATGTAACAATTTTGGACACATGGCCAAGGATTGTAGAATGACAATCCCTCCTAAAGAACCTCAATAGAATAACAACAATCACAGACAAGAACCTCAGAAAATGACATGGATAAGAAAGCAAGATCGGTATAACAATGAAGAATGCACAGTCGCTCTACAAGTTAAGCAGAAGAAACACAGTTGGTATGTTGGGAGTGGATGTTCAAAACACATGACAGGTGATAAAGACAAATTTCTTACATTACGAAAAGAAAAAAATGGATCAGTCTCCTTCGGAAATGATAATTTATCCAAAAACATTGGAGAAGGCACAGTCCGAATTGGGAACAAGAATGAAAAGGCACAAAATGTTCTATTGGTAGAAGAAATGAAACATAATCTTCTAAGTGTGATTCAAATGTTTGACCAAGGTCATAAACTTACTTTTGATTCAGAAAAGTGTGAAATAAGAAAAGAAGGTTCAGGGAAATTCGTCGCTACAGCTGCAAGAACTTCAAACAACATATATGTGTTAAGTGAAATTGGAAATGAAAAGTGTTGTCTAGGAAAGGAAGATGAAAGTTGGCTATGGAATAGAAGAATGGGTCACATGCATTTTGATAACCTTGTCAAAGTCAGCAAAAGAGAAGCAGTCATAGAAATGCCCCAGATCACGAAACCAGCCAACACTTTATGCAAGCATTGTCAACAAGGAAAGCAAACAAAGACCAGGTTCAAATCAAAGGAATATTCAACAACAAGACCACTAGAAATTGTGCACACTGATCTTGTTGAACCAACTACAACAAAGGGCTTAAAAGGTGAAAAATAATTTATGTTATTAGTTGATGATTATACAAGAATCACTGCAGTTTGTTTTCTCAAGAACAAGTCAGAAGCTTTTGAAAACTTCAAAATCTACAAGGAAATGGTTGAAATGAGATGAATTCAAGAATCAAATGTTTGAGATCTGATAATAGAGGAGAGTTCACTTCAAAGGAATTTATGGACTATTATAGCAGTGATGGAATAAAAAGGCAATTCTTCGTTGCTAGGACACCTCAACAGAATGGAGTTGTTGAAAGAAAGAACATGACAGTATAAGAAATGGCTCGAACAATGTTAATGGATTCCAAATTGACATATATTTTGGACACAGGTAGTGCTTACAGCAGTTCACATTCAAAACAGAGTAATGCTTAGAAACAACACTAATAAAACTCCCTACGAGCTATGGAAATGAAGACCAGCAAATGTGAAGCACTTCAGAGTTTTTGGAAGCAAATGCTACATCAAAAGAGAAGATGACATAATGAGAAAGTTTGACTCTCGTGCGGACAAAGGACTACTTGTTGGTTAATGAAGTACAAGAAAAGCATACAAGTGTTACAATCTAAGATTGAACAAAGTTGTGGAAAGCATCAACGTAACAATTGATGAAACAGGCAGACCAAAATCAAAGGAAAAAGAAAACAAATCAATGGAACAACTTTTCAAAGAAGAAGATGAAAAAGCAGTAGAAGAGGAAGATGAAGATGAAGAGAATCCAACAAAAGAAGAGCAAGTTCAGAAAGTATCTCCAAAGACACCTAGCAAATGAGTACAAAATAATCATCCTTCAGATCAGATTATTGGAAACAAAGATGCAGGAGTTGAGACTAGAAGAAAAATCCATTCACCAGAACAAACACACCTAGCACTCTTATTTACAATTGAACCAAATTGTTTTGAAGAAGCTAGCAAGGATGAATTTTGGAATAAGGCCATGGTCCATGGATGAAGAATTGGATCAAATAGAGAAAAATGACACTTGGGAATTGGTTCCAAGACCAAAGAATAAGAATGTGATCAGCACAAAATGGGTTTTCAGGAATAAATTGAATGAAGATGGACAGGTTACAAGGAACAAAGCTAGATTGGTATGTAAAGGATATGCACAGATTGAAGGAATCGACTTTGAAGAGACATTTGCCCCAGTTGCCAGAATGGAAGCAATCCATTTACTTTTAGCTTATGCATGCTCCAAAAATGTTAAATTATATCAAATGGACATAAAATCGACTTTTCTGAATCGGGAACTTGAAGAAGAAGTCTACATTGAACAACCAGAAGGATTTCAGTTGTCAGATAACACAGACTATGTATGTAAATTAAAGAAGGCCTTCTATGGTCTAAAACAGGCTCCTAGAGCATGGTACTCCAGACTGGATAAGTATCTATAGCAGGCAGGGTTCAAAAAAGGAAATGCAGACAACAACCTCTACATCAAGGTAAGTCAAGGTAATATTTTATTAATTGAAGTTTATGTTGATGATATTATTTTTGGTAGTGATGATGACAGGTTAAGCCATAAATTTGCAAAAGACATGCAGAATGAATTTGAAATGTCATTACTTGGAGAATTATCCTTCTTTTTGGAACTTCAGATACGTCAAAGCAACCAAGGAATTTTTATTTCTCAAACCAAGTATATCATAGAAATGATAAAGAGATTTGGAATGGAATATTGCAAACCAGTTAACACTCCCATGCAAACCAGTTGTAAGTTTGGCAAAGATGATGATTCGAAGTCTACAAATCAGAGGCAATACAGGTCAATGATTGGCATCTTACTATATGTGACAACATCCAGACCAGATGTAATACAAGCAGTTGGACAGGTGGCACGATTTCAAGCAACACCAAAGGAATCACATGTATTAGCAGTAAAGATAATTTTCAGATATCTCAAAGGAACAGAAAAGTTTGGATTATGGTATCCAAAAGGAAAAGATCTATCACTTATTGCCTACATAGATGTAGATTGGGTAGGTTGTATTGATGATCGACGAAGCACCAGTGGAGCAGCGTTCTACTTAGGTGAGTGTTTGGTATCATGGCTAAGCAAGAAGCAATCATCAATATCTCTATCTGCAGTCGAGACAGAGTATATTGCAGCAGCATCATGTTGTTCACAGGTTCTTTGGATGAAACAAACTTTGACAGATATACAAGTTGAGTATGATGAGCCCATTCCAATATATTGTGATAATACAAGTGCCATCAGTATCTCAAAAAACCCAGTGATGCACTCCAAGACGAATCACATTCCAATCAAGTATCACTTTCTATGGGAACAGGTTGCAGAAAATAAAATCAGAGTTGAGTATGTGGACACAAAAGAACAAGTGGCAGACATCTTTACAAAAACACTTCCACGGGAAGCCTTTGAATATCTTCGCCAAAGACTTGGAGTTATTTCTACTCCAAAATGAATGTTTTTTGAATGCTTATCTTATATGTCTTAGATGTACACGAGGAAGCACCATAAGAGGACAGTTCAGTCAGGGGGATCAACCCCGGATGGAAAGATACATTTTCCATTGATGACAAAGGAGGAGAGATTTATTAGATGCAAAGGACAAAGGCATGGTTCCAGGGGGAGCGGAGTTATCAGATGCAGAGGATAGAGGAAAATTTATCAGATACAAAGGATAGAGGCATGGTTCCAGGGGGAGCATGAGTGATATGATTCCAGTATTGCATCAGAGTGTTGCTATCAATGCCAAAGGGGGAGATTGTTGATTAAGGTTGGTTGTCATTGATGTCAACCCTTAAAGAAAGCCCCGCAACACAAAGGTTTGGGTAATGGACCCAATATTGTTTGATGTAAAGATGAATCATTATTGTTTTGTCATGGTTGATAAGAAGTAAAGATGGATGAACTCCAAAGTGGTCCCCTTATGGTGAAAGCCCTCACGGGAAGACGCATTGTGGAGTAAGAGAACCCATGCTTAATTGTGAAATAATGAGATGAAGGACAATAAATTTGTCAGGTAAACTATCCTATATGGATAGTGCTTGTGATTCCATTTCCAGTGGTATGTGGAACATCACATAAGTCCTCATAGTTAGAGAGTTATGGCCATGAGAAGTTGGAGACCCCAGGTTTGGGTAATGGACCCAAGTTTGTTTGATGGATAACGGTATGAGTTATGATATGTTTTCAGAAAATGCTATTCTATACGGATATTACATGTCATTCTATTTCTAGTGGTATGTGGAACGTCACATAACTCCTCACAGTTTGAGAGTTATGGCCTTACGAAGTTGGAGGGCCCTCATATATCATCTAGAAGCCCCAAAAGGTCAAAGTAGTCAAAGTGGTTTAAGAGATTTTAAAAGGTAAATAATAAAGTGAAGTAATG
Organism: Picea engelmannii; assembly: GCA_009831015.1. Lineage (NCBI taxonomy): Eukaryota > Viridiplantae > Streptophyta > Pinopsida > Pinales > Pinaceae > Picea > Picea engelmannii. The sequence continues at coordinate 486,530 of ML781386.1, read as the reverse complement.
AGTGTATTATAATTCAAAGTGAATACAAAATAAATTATTTCAATAATAAATTTAATGGAGAAATTAGAAGTGGGTTAACCCTAAAATAAGGAAAGTGGGGCCAAGTGACCTAGAAGATGTTTTTAAGAAAGCTACTTGGAGAGTATAAATAAGAGGCAAGGCTCTCTCATTTTAATCACACTTGAGAATATTGAATATCTATAGGTGTCTCAGGTAACCAAGGATATCTAAGCCTAAATTTTGAGAGAAGGTGAAGAAAAGAAGGCCGAAATGCAAGGAAGGATAAATTCTTTTGATGGTGCTTTCTAAGGTATGTTATTTACAGGTCATCTCACTATTTTCGCTATAATGTTTTTTCTATAATGATTTAGACCGTGAAATTGTTATTCCATTGAGAAAACATATCTAAGTATTTTTTATAGATAATTCAGCTTGTGGGTCATTGTATTTTTGGAGTTACACTCCATGGAAAATAGGGTTTGTGGCTAGTCCTGAAACTAGTCAAAAACAGGTGTTTCGGGTAAAAACGTCATAACTTCTTCATAATAGATCCAAATTTAGTGAAACAAAAAATTTATTTTAGGGTACAGTCTGTATAATGTTGTGTAACAGTTTTAGATCAATTCAACAAATATTCCATGTGGGGAACGCTTTACACGGTTGCTCTCTAGAATAAGCCAAAATTCAGCAAGGTATACCATTTTTTCTATAACTCCTTTTCTGAGAGGTTCCAAGTAGTGACACCTGGAGGAATTGAATAAAACACATTGAAGAACATTGTCTATTAGTTTCAAATCTTTATACATTACAGGTACAAAGTTATGATTACTTCAAGTTAGGGTTGTTGACTAATCCAAAACTAGGCATGTGAGACTAAAGAAAAGTTTGATGAAAATGATAGTCTCTTGTTGTTGAAGTTAAGGAAGGTTTGCAAGAATGTGATCATATACACCAGGTCTATTACAGAGCTACAAATCAGACTTGGATGATGAAATTGATGAGGGCTTTTGGTTGAGGTACATGTTGAGTACATGGTTGAGACAAGTATTTGATGAGTTGGCACATACATGAGGTGTATAGTTGATGATGTTGGTACATATTGATGAGTCATAGTTGATGAGTAGTTGACACATGGTTGGTACATACTTAGTACATGGTTGGATGCACTTGTTTATGGTACAAGTTGATTACAGGTTATTTGGTACAGGTTGGTGCATGGTTGATGCACTTGTTTATGGTACATGTTGAGGTAAAGGTTGATGCATGCTTCATATTTATTGGTACATGTTTACAGAGGTATATCTCACAGTGACAGGTTGACAGTGGTTCCATCATTCTACTTCTACTTCAGGGTGGCAGGACGGGGCAAGGACAAGTGGTTGTAGCCACCTTTCGGTTGTAGCTGGAGAACATAGGGGGTTGTAGCCTCCTTCTGGTTATAGCCAGAGAATTGGGGAGTTGGAGCTTCTCTCGGGTTGTAGCCTGAGAAACTAGGGGTTTGGAGCCTCATTCCAGTTGCAGCTGAAAAACTAAGGAAGTTGGTGCTTCCAATGAATGTAATTCTTCAAGACATATAAGAAAAATCATTTTGTGGTTTTCTCCCTATTTGGGTTTCCACGTAAAACACTGGTGTACTGTGTATGTGTATGTTTGTTCATTTGTTCATTGCTTATTTACTCTGTAGTTATTGGATGATAATGCTTCATTGATATAACACTTGGATTATATGGTTAAAACGGATTATTATTGCTCTATTACTGATTCACCCCCCCTCTTAGTAATCCAACAGAATGTCCACCCGTCATGTCCGTAATCACCCCATCCATGAATTATTAAATAATATTATTAATATAAATATTAATTTTAATAATTAATAATTAATAAAAAGACAAAATGGAAAGGACACGTCCATTAACTAAAGGGCACTCCGTCCAAGTATATATATGGAGGCCCTAAATTGTAATAGATCGATCATATATCATCTTGTATGAAAAATCAACAGTAGGGCTATCATCAACCTATGAACATGAGAATCCCTCTAATGCACCTCAAAAACTATGGTCAGTGAAAAAAAGTTGAACTAGATCAACTCCCTCTTTCCAAGAGAATCTTAAATCAACAGTAACATCATGGTCAACTCACTCTATATTAGAGAATCCAACAACATGTCCATATACTCTATAGTAGCCCCATCTACTATAAACATGGAATCTTGACTCTGCAATAGGTTCCAAACCCATTTCCATGACATCTTGACGTGAATGTGACTCTTAAAAGCTAGAAGGATCTTCTAATCTCCCACTAGAATGGAAAAGTGCCACTAGATTAGAAAATAACCTATAAAAGTTGTTCTCTCTCACCACTATAGCAAAATTCCTTGGACTGGCTAGACTACAATCATTGATGGTTCATTATTGTCCGCCAAATGCAACTCCCCACTGTACATCTGTCATACCAAAAACCAAAATAATATTCTTCTTCAACCTAAGAACAAATAGAATGTCACTCAACTGAAGAATATCACATGAAGGTATCTAAAAGGAAATGGAGCCAACTTCTTTCACATGATAAGTAGCATCCTCATCAAGCTCCACATTGATGCCTCCCTCTTGCTCATGAAATCTACTTAATAATGATATGTTCATCCACATTCCATCTAACATTATACATAGTGTTAGAGGAAAATCAAGAGACCAAAGAAATGTTCATCCTAGAAAATATGCAATATGAAGAATATCATCCACCTATCATAAGTGAAAAACACATTGGTATCCACTGGAACAAATCAAGCACCTATTGCAGGTCCTCCCAGGCATCTCACCTACTAAATATAAAATCATACTATATAATAATCACATATATCGACCACCTATCACTAACAACCCTTGGAACAAATCAAAGACCTATCATGGGTTCTCCTAGGCATCACCCCTACCTAAAATACATCCATAACAACCATTGATGTAGTAGATTCATCACCTCCCATTACATGAGAAACCCATCAAAACATCTCACAAGTGAAAGTGCTCATCTCAATCAACCTAGGGTATCACACCCAACAATCTCAAACAAGGTCAAGCACCTCTCTTAAATATTCTTCAGCTAAATATCAACTTCCTCTTTCACCTATAGTGATCTCAGCCACAAAAGCTTTGATACCATGTTGAAATTGTTGTGTTCAGACAATTCAGAAATTTCACCTCTTAACTAGAGGTTCCCCATATATTAACCTTGTAAACTTTTAGCCTTGGGGATGTTGTGAAATATAAATAAAAAATAGCAATTGTGGACAATATTTCACCTCTCAAAAACCCTTATCCACTCACCAATTAAAGAGAAAAGATGTCAAAGTGTACCAATAAGTTTAACTCCTCAACGGAAATCTTATCATGCATAAAACATATATAAAAATAATTTATGAAAACTGTAAACATAATAAAAAATCTACCCTATGTTCTACAATATAAAGGTTAAATCACCTAACAATTGTATCCTTAACTTATGTCAAATCAACACGACACATAAGTGTTGGAAATTACAAAACCATGAAGAAATAGATGGTTGAAAATCAAATTTTCAATTTACGCAAGTATTGGATAGTTGGAAACTTTCATATATATGCATAAAGATTAATTTCATGTGCATACCACAACCTTATCCCAAGTCTTGTACAATCTTCTATCCCTCCAAAACCCTCCCTAGGGAAAACAATGAAATCCTTAGTCATACCAAGGAGCTCCAACAAGCTAGCATCCCACAAGCATGTCCTCCAAGGCAAGACATCTCCTCTTCTTCTTCTCTTCAACAAGTACAACCTAGGGTTTCCTCTCAAAACCCTAATATTCAAGTCTCCAAGGGATAAAACCCTAAAAACTAGTATTGAAGATGGTCCAAGAAGCTCCAAGAAACCCTAATGACTCCAAGATAATTGAGATAAATTACAAAAGAAGAAGCAAAAAAAAGAGGAAGACTAATTTTCTCCTCTTAATCACCTATCCAACATAAGAGTGGCAAGAATGACGTATAATAATAAGATCATCTCCATTTTCTTCTTTAGAAGACTAAACCCTAGTATCTCACAAAATAAAGCTCCTGACAAAGATGTTGTGTTTCCCTTTCATAAATTCTCCTAAGGTTTCCTCATGAACCCTAGTGTCTCACTCCAAGAATATAAGTGCAAAGAGAAGAGTACAATGATGATGATGAGAAAAGACTTTGTTCCTCTATATATATATGAGAGGGGAGGGAGGCCAACAATACATATGTGGGCCTAGGCCCTTACAAGAAACCTACAAAGCCACAAGTAGGCTCACACATGTGGAGCGCTACACTCCAAGGGTACACATGTCAAGTTCTGAGGTAGTGTCATGTAGAAGCAAGGCTCCAATACAAGGGTGCTCCATGAGATGTGTCCAACACTCCTCGCATAGGCCTCCAATGAATCCAATGAACCTTCTAAGCCATGTACTCCACTGGTTCCACACCCTTGCACGAACATTGTCACAACTCCAAGCCTCCATGCTCATGCTTGGACACTATTCAATAGTTAGATTTGCTCCCACGGAAATTGGTACCTTGAGAAATTTGCAATCTTTCATGTTGAAACACTCCATTATTGTTTCAATAAACTTCTTGGATTCAAACAAAGATTTCTAACTACCCAACCTCTCTTCATCTCCATTCCTGGAATGAATTTTGTTGCGCCGAGATCCTTCATTTCGAACTTGGAGGACAACTGCATCTTCACCTCCTTTATTGTGTCTGTGTTGTTTCTGACCAACAACATGTTGTCAACATACAAAGATACATGTATGAAATTCCCACCTTCTTCCTTGGAATATACATAGTGATGATCCTTGCTTCTCACAAATCCCAAAATAAGGATGTATGTGTCAAACTTTTGATACCACATCCTTGGTGATTGCTTTAGACCATAAAGGAATCTCTTCAATTTGCACAATAGCTCTTCCTTTCCCTTTACTGCAAATCCTGCACATTGTTTCATATAGATTTATTTTTCCAAGCCCCCCATGTAGGAACGTTGTCTTCACATCCATTTTATCTATTTCAAGATCAAATGTTACATTCAGAGACATTAGTACTATAATGGAAGTTAATTTTTCAATAGGGGGAAAAATCTCACCGAAGTTGACTCCCTCAACTTTGGAATATCCTTTCACTACCAGTCGAGCTTTGAATTTATTGACTTGATTTGTCGCATTCAACTTTTTACTGAACACCCAGTTGCTTCCGATGGGTTTCCTTCCATTCAGTATCTCTACTAAAACCCACATCTCATTCTTGTGCATGGATTCCATTTCTTCAACCATGGAATCCTTCTAGATTTTACACTTTTTCGAGATGATTTCCTCCCTAACCAACTTGGGATCCTCGTCAGTGGTAGATAACACAAATCTAGAATGAAAATCAGATGGACTATACCTTTTAGATTGTTTCCTTACTTGTTCATATCTCCTTACAACCGAAGTTGATTGTTCCACCTCTTCATTTGATCCAGCTTACACATCTGAATCATGTTCATCATTCCTCAATTCAAACACCATCTTCTCTGGTTATTTCTCCATTTGAACCTCTTCAGACTTGAAATTTCATCTGACTTCCTTGAAGATCGCATCTTGATTGTACGTTGTCTTTCTTAATAGTGGATCCCATAGCTTATATCCTTTTACTCCATCCTTGTTTTTGATGAAAATACATTTAACTGCTTTATTTTCCAATTTTTTTCTCTTTTCCTTGGGAACAGGCACAAATGCATCACAACCAAATACATTGATATGTGAAAGCAAAGGATTCTTACGAAACCATACCTCATGTGGAGTCGAGATGACTAGCATTGATGAAGGAGACCTATTTACCAAATATTTTACAATGTCGATTTCCTCTACATAGAATTATTGTGCGAGCCCGACACCACTGAGCATGCTCCTTGCCTTATCCAACAACGTCTTATTCATTCTTTCAACAAATCCATTTTGTTTTGGGGTATATGGTGTGGTATTTTGGCGTGCTATGCCATACTACTTGCAGAACTGCTAAAAATCCTTTCCAAGGAATTCACCTCCATTGGCAATTCTCAGTACCTTGATCTTCTTAACTGTATGGTTTTCTACAAGAGATTTAAACTCTTTGAATTTCTTAAAAACCTCTTATTTATTCCTTAGGAAATATAACCATATATTCATGGAAAAATCATCTATGAAGGAAACATAATACATGGATACTCCAAGTGAAGGGATCGGTATAGGCCCAAACACATCATTATGTATCAATTCCATAATCCCTTTTACCCTTGTCACTTCATATGGGAATCTAACCCGATTTTGTTTTCCATGTGTGAAATGTTCACAAGAATCGACTTCTAAATTACAATCAGCAAATCCTTCAACCATACATTTGTTGTGCATAGCTCAAAGTCCTTTTTCACTAATGTGTCCCATTCTCTGATGCCATATCAACGTTAGGTCAACTTGACAAAGAACAGTTGAGTGAGTTTGTGTCGATCAAGTTGATTTGACTCGAGTCTTAGTCAAGTTGACTTCAAAAACAAAGTTGCATCCATTCAAGTAGACACTCCCTAACAACTTGTATAGGGTTCCAATCTGAACTCCTTTCATTAAGACCATTGCTCCCCTAACCATTTTGCACGTATCCTTTTGAAATAGAGTGTGCATGATTGTATCACTCATTTTGCTAACAAATATCATATTTCTTTTTTAACCTGGAATATGTAGCACAATTGGAAGGGTCCTGCTCCTCCCATATTGCAGTATCATTCATAATCTTCTTTGTCCAATAGTTTTGGTTGTCGCGTCATCCCCCAAGAATACATCTCCCCCCTTCAAATCTTTCATATTCACATAACCATTCTTTGTGAGGTGTCATAAGAAAGGATGCACCTGAGCCAATCAACCAAACATCATGATCCGACTATGTATTGGTCGACGCTAGATACACATCACTTCCTTTATCCATAATTGTCATTCTCTCAGTTGATTGCTTCTCTTCGGATCCAGGACTAATCTCATTCAATTTCAAAATACAGTATCTTTTGTAGTTCCCATATTTACCACATTTCTAATATCTTCTCGTCCATTGAACTGGAGATTTATATCTACCATTTGACTTATATTTTCTACCAGAGAATTTTCCCTTATCTTTGTTGATCGGTCGACCTCTCACCATCAATGCATCTTTGGTCGATCCCTCCATGTTCTTCCGTCTCATTGCTTATAATAATAGAGATGCAACCACAACTTCAAGAATTAATTTGGTCGAATTACTCCCTATATCCACGACTAAGCTATCCCAGGAGTCTGGCAAAGAGCACAACAATGTAAAGTTCTGAGACCCGAGAGATCTAGAATTTGATGAGAAAAATAATATTAATCCAATGAATTTGCAAATAAACAAATAAGAGAGAGATAGAGAAGAATTTACTCCAAAAGAATGAATGTATTCATGATATCTTCTGAATATGTTAAAAATTACAACGAGATCAATCCAATATGTAGAGAGGAATTGATCTTGTTGCTAATAATAGCAATTGCCACTAAATCACTGTAAAAATAGCTAAAGCACATGCCTAAACCTCTAAAATAGTTAACCCGCACCTAACATGAGTATGATAGGCTAAAAAGTGTGAGTTATCCATAACTGACATACAAAGCATGCAAGTTTACTAAAGAAATGGGGTAAATCCCTAAATCAAGGGACAATTTCCTTGATTTAAGGAGGAAGTGTGCTCTCATTCCTTTAGGTGTTTAAATTTTGCATGGAGGTTGGAAAGGAGTTATTAAGTGGAGTTATAACTAAAGAACTCAGACTTAACTCCCTAAACATAAGGAAAACCCCTAAAATCAAGGAAGGTGTCTCCTACCCTCTCTAGAAAGTCGAATCAAGTGAGGAAAAATGCATTGGGATGCATTAACCAAGGTCTAGGTGCCTAAGACAAGTAATACACCAAGGGAAGTTAGGATTATTCTCTAACACCCCCCCTTAAGCCTAATTGTAGTGACAAAATAAAAAAATGTGAGTCTCGACTACTAGGCCATTTTAGGTACTCAATACAAGAATGAACCCCTCATAAAACGAGGAAAGAGGGAAAACCTCATGGGAAATCCCCCCCCCCAAAAAAAAGAGGACGTAAAAAAATGCTAAGTAAACTGTGAGAGTCTACCCAGTTGTCTCTACCACAACCAAAATATCCCACCAATCAGAGAATTTCTTCTCAGTGAAAGATTTGGTGAAGATGTATGCAACTTGTTGCTCAATGGGGCAGTATTGCAGTTAAATCACTCGATCATGAGCATACCCCTATGGTTGCTCCATATATATCTCCTCCTTCATATCTCCATGAAGAAAAGTACTCTTCACATCCATGTGATGGACTTCCCATTGTCGATAATCTGCAATGGCCAAAACTAGCCTGATGGAGTCCATTTTTGCAACTAGTGCAAAAGTCTCGATATAATCAATGCCATGTACCTGAGAGTAACCTTTAGCAACAAGTCGATGTTTATACTTACTAATCTCACCATTTTCAGCCATCTTTGTGTTGGTTGTGGAGCCTGATTATCTTCCTGATTCATAGGTCCTTGCTTTCAGCCGTGTTTATACCCCATGAAGTATTTGCACCCCAGAAGTATGTACACTCTTCCACGCGGGGGACTGCAAAGGGGGGGTACCCCCTCTGCGGGGTCTGGGGGGGCTATCCCCTTGGCTCGGGGGTCTGGGGGCAAGCGGGCCCCCAACGGGGGTTCGGGGGCGAAGCCCCCGAAGCAAAAATTGCCTTGTAAAAGTATATTGTAATTTCATTGTAAATCTGGACCGTTCATTATAAGGTCGCACATCTAACGGTAGAGATTATGTTAGGGTTTTTTTCCCTAGAAGGCCACCCTCTTTTATGAGGGAAATGTATTGCGGCTATGATTGATGGTGAATATTGTATTCTGAGAGACGAGACAGTGAGAGAAAGAAGAGGAAGTTACAGCGGGTTTTGCTGTAGGTTGTATCCCTTCATTTGTTGGATAATAATAAAGGAAGGACTTGGCAATTTCTCTAGTGGACATAGCCCACACTGGGTGAACCACGTAAATCTGTGTCTCTCTTGTATTGTTGTATCTTCTATGTTTTATTTCCGCATTTGTTTTATTTTATTGCTTCGCGGTCCTGTTTTTCTAAGACTTTCTCTGAAATACCCATCTGCATCGAACAATCTTTCTTCCTTTCGGACGTGGAACCAAATCCCAGGTTTGGTTCTCCATGAGAGCATTGTATTCCTCATCCATAGCAACTTCCCAGAAGGGGTTTTCCGTGGACTCTGTATATGAATATGGATCTTCTGAAAGTGACATATAGCAATTTATGGGCAAAAAATTCTCTATGGAAGCCAAGGCAGTGGGGGCCTCGAAGAACTGTGATTTATTCCTCCTCGAATCCGCCAAATTGTTGACTAGTTCACCGGCATCATGCAAGGTCTTTTTGACACAGACTGGTAGGGGATCCGGAGAAGCCATGACCTGTTAATCAACCTATGAATATGATCCAAATACCTTCTCATTATCATTATCTGAAGTTCTCGAATGAGCATAAAAACCCTCTTCAATTGTTTCATCCAAAAAATCTTGGCATGTTGATCTAAAACTGCATGTAGTGGACCCTCTTCGAACTTCACACTTCGAAAGTACCTATAATTATGATTCCAAAAAATATCATGCCATAACCTACTCTCTTCATTAGTATGAGTCAAAAATGTTGTACATACATATTTGGGAATGAAATGAGAGAATGAATACAACCGAAAGTGATGATCTGCAACACCGTGAGCTACCCGGGACCCTGTTTTTAAGTCTGAAATCTCCACTGAATCCGGATAGAATTCGACCTTTTTTCCAGAACCTGAATGTGTGATATGATATATGGAAATCAAGTTCACGGATAGTGAGGGGACATGCAGCACATTATCAAAATATCCCCCTTTCAAAGAAACTATGCCTTTACCACATACCTCAATCGATTTGTCATCTCCCATGAGAATAGAAGGTCATGTGCACTCTTCGATGGACGAGAATGATTCTTTCTTTGAATCCATATGATCAGAAGAACCTGAATCAAGGATCCAAGTGGATGAGGAGGATGTGACAGCCATCAAAGCGTGACCATCGCGATCTTTTCCTCCTCCTTCGGTCAGTTTTTCTTCATCCTTCTTCCTTGCATTTCACGGGACCATGAGATTGTTTTGTTGTAGAATCTTCGCCATCTCATCTATAGTTTTCCTCATACAAGAATATTCAAGATGATAACCTTTTTGACAATAGCTACATTTACATCTTTCATTTTTCTTCTTCTCTTTGTGATCTAAATAAGATTCATCCGTCGGTTTCGAGAACTTTTCCTTTCTAACCTCAGGGTTTTTGCCTTTCCCCTATTTCCAATCTTTGAAATTCGGTTTGCTTGCTTCATTTGCTGCAAGATCATGATCTCTAGAACCCTTTATCGAGCCCATGGAAACTAATTTTTCCTTCTCTTGAGTTAGTGCTTCAATAAAATCATCTAAATAGGGCATTTTCCACTTCGAAGTTGTTAATTTTGAAGCATGAAACGAGGAAACAAAAACTGAATAATCGGGACCTAGTTTTGAGAGAATGGAAAGGATGAGTTGCACATCTTTTTTCACTACTTTGCAATCATTAATTTGAACTAAAAGAGATTTAAATTTTGTAAAATACTCTTGCTAAGAATCAAATTTTGACGGATTCAAACCTATGAGATCGTTATCCAACTGTAGGCTCGAAGTTCATCCTGTTTACCAAACAACTCTTCCAACTTGGTCCAGACCCCGTTGAGGGATGATGCGGTGTCGACATGGAACATCAAGTCTTTGTATATGGAGAGACATATCATCCCAAAGGATTCATCCATTCGATTGAAATACTTTTCCTTCTTCACAACATTTGTTGGCTCAACTTCCGTATCCATTGTTATCCGGTAGAGACCTTTGCTCCAGAGAGAAAAGGTGATCTCGACTTTCCATTCAAAGTAGTTGAATGGAATTAGGAGGACATGCTTGGGATGACGGTTTTTATCCATTGATTTTTGTTTCCTCCTTTGATTATCCTTCACCTACAAATAAAACTAGTATACCTCTCCCTCATATTCCCTGAGGCTCTGATACCATGTAAAATTATGAGACCCGAGAGATCTAGAATTCGATGAGAAAAATAATACCAATCCAATGAATCTGAAAATAAGCAAAGAAGAGAGAGATAGATAAGAATTCAATCCAAAAGAATGAATGTATTCACAATATCTTCTCATTATGTTAAAAATTACAATGAGATCAATCCAATATGTAGAGAGGAATTGATCTTGTTGCTAATAATAGCAACTGCCACTAAAGCAATGTAAAAATAGCTAGAGCACATGCCTAAACCTATAAAATAGTTAACCCACACCTAACATGAGTATGGTAGGCTGAAAGTGTGAGTTATCCATAACTGACATGCAAAACATGCAAGTTTACTAAAGAAAGGGGGTAGATCCCTAAAATCAAGGGACAGTTTCCTTGAGTTAAGGCGGAAGTGCACTATCCTTCCTTTAGGTGTTTAAACTTTGCATGAAGGTTGGAAAGGAGTTATTAAGTGGAGTTCTAACTAAATAACTCAAAGTTAACTCCCTAAACTTAAGGAAAACTCCCTAAAATCAAGGAAGGTGTCTCCTACCCTCTCTAGAAAGTCAAATCAAGTGAGGAAAAATGCATTGGGATGCATTAACCAAGGTCTAGGTTCCTAAGACAAGTAATACACCAAGGGAAGTTAGGATTATGCTATAACAAACAAGCTTATCCATTTCTGCTCCTTGGTGATTTTAATATCTATAGATAATAATTGACTTATTATAGTTTTGAATGCATTCATGTGCTATGTTATCAAGCTCCCATTACTCATACTCGGAAGATACAGTTTCTTCCGAAGGAACAACTTGTTTACCATGGATTTCGATTTGTAAAAGCTTCCCGACTTGTCCCACGGTTTCTTTGTAGAGTCTTCACCTAAGACATTCAGCAGCATTGAATGTGCAAGACAAAGTCAAATCGTACTCCTTGTCGGTCTCTTGATTTTCTCCCATTCTTCCCTCAACATACCAGTCGGAATGGTTCCTAGGCTTACAACTGTCCATGGTTCTTGATCTACAAGGAGATCTTAAATTTCAAGATTCTAAAGCTCAAAATTTTGGCCATTGAATTTTTCAATCTCTATTCTCAAATTGAGTGTCATTCTTTCAAGCACAACTTTAAAGATCATTGACTTACAACTCCCACTTGACCTAGGTTTAGCTCAAATCCAAGATCTGTTTAACCTTGCTCTGATATGACTTGTACAGAGCAATAGATATGCTTTGATAACAAAACGGCTCATACTCACTCTAATACCACTTGTAGGAAATAAACACCCACACTAAACCAACTAGAAAACCAAATAAATGACAAACACACAATACATGTAGATTTTATCCTGGAAACCCAAATGAGAAAACCAACATTCCTTGAGCATCTTTCTCTCTTGTTGTCTTATTCATTCACAGAATAAAGAGTTACATGACTAACCTTGGTCTACAAATAAGACACAATCGCCATCATACTCTCTTGGTTTATGCAAGAACAACCTTACAACCAATTTGGCTTGCATCCACGTGACCAACAACATTCATCTAAATATTCATCAACTTAATACAATTACAACACACCTTATCTATAGGGTTAACAACATGTAAAACCCTAAATCATGGTTCCCAAAAACAATTATAGATCCATGCAGATGATTGGTTGCAACCATGTGAATCTTGTGATTTTTTTATAGTCAACTACTAGTCGGTTTACCAGTCAACCTCCAATTGATCTCCAGTCGACTGCCACTCGACCTCCTATCAGCTAAAATTTTGAATTTTCTTCGATTACTTCGAATTCAACTTTTCAATTGATCACTTTGACCTCAATTTACCCATCGAATCAACTTGACTCATTGATCGACTTATCACCTAGTCAATCCACCTCGACTAGACAGTCGGATGATTGTTCTTTCACTGCAAAGAATATAACAACCCAACACAAAGAAACTTATATCAGTATTAAAAACAATAATTTCAAAAATGTAATATAAAGACTAATAGAATGAAAAACAACCAATCCTTAAGGCCAAGATGGCCACTTTTAGAACACATTTTAATCTGAAACAAAGAAGAGAAACCCATATCGCTTTATTTTATAAAAAAATCTAGAATAAAAGAAGAGCAAAAGAATTGTCCTTTACAAGACATGATTAACATTTAACATTGTAGGAAATATTGCATGTCACCAAATTAGATGACTTTATGCAAGCAACAATTTCCCTTTGATATTTTGATTGTCCTACAAAAATAAGCCAAGAATTTCAACCTTTGGAGTAGTTGGCATATAGAAAAACAGTATCCTTCTGGTTTCTCTTGATACATTACTATCCCATGTGTACATGTTTACTCATGTAATAAATATTGTTCTCTTTAAGGTTTATTTATTTGGCATGGGGGATGACTTATGTATCCCCACTAATCAATAATTTATCTTATGCTTCTTTTCTCTTCTTCTTATTCTAATTCCACCTCATTAAGTACAAACTATGGTTTTTTGTTGAGAGTAAAGTTGTCAAAATTATTGGTTTCTAATCCCAAAATAGAGATGTATTGTTGGTCATTTTTTCTATGTATAAATTGTTGCCTTTCATAATAGATGTGTAAATTGTGTACTCTATGTTAGAAAAAACAGGACCGTGGAGCAATAAAATAAAACAAATGCGGAAATAAAACACAGAAGATACACAATACAAGAGAGACACAGATTTACGTGGTTCACCCAGTGTGGGCTATGTCCACCAGAGAAATTGTCAGGTCCTTCCTTTATTATTATCCAGCAAATGAAGGGATACAACCTACAGCAAAACCCGTTGTAACTTCCTCTT
>ML781386.1:399149-463796 GCA_009831015.1 Picea engelmannii | reverse complement strand
TTGATATATTGATAGAAGGTTACAAGAAAGACTTGGAACACATAATACATCATTGAAATGACCATTATCTACTTGAATTGTTCCAGATCCTACAACACTAAGAGATCTATCATCACCAACAAATATTTTCTTGGTGTTACATTAATTTAGATAAGAAAATATGTCTTTATCCTTAGCCATATGATAAGATGCTCCAGAATCAATAAACCACTCATTAGAAGAAGAAATAGAAGTTGTATTGAAGGAGAAACCAGAAGTGGAAAGTGCATGTCCATGAAAAGAAGAAGAAGAAGAAGTAGAATCAATATTGATGTTGTGCTTCTTCATCATTGCTTCTAAAGCTACCATATTCTTGAAAAATTTGGACTCATGATGACCATATTTATCACAAAACTTGCAATGTTTGTCAGTCTTCTTATTTTTATATTTTACTCCTTTGTCACCATTAGGAGCTGAAGTTGTCTAAGCAGGTTTGGCACCCTTGTGTTGCTTGTTGTTGTAGCGAGGATGTTGCTTCTTGGGATACTTGGGTTTATCTTTCTGTTGGGAAACTAAGGCTTTGTTGGAGGTACCTCCAGTGTTGATCACTCCAAGTTGTACAAGCTTATCTTCCTCTCTAATCAAAGCAACACAAAAGGACAGCACAAAAGGACTCATGAGTGGGTTTTTAATAAGATTTCCCTATAGCCTCTCTCATGGCATAAAAGGTAGAAACAAACACAGAATATCCACTACCTATCTTAGAAAGAATAACATAGATGCAACGCTCTTCCTCCATTTTTATCTCACATTCTTCACATAAAATTCTGAGTGTTTTAAACTTAGATAGATAGTCTCCAAGGCAAGAAAAATCACTTGGACTTAAGGTCGGTACTTGATTTTCTAACTGTTGTGTTCGAATAATATTGAGTTTACCAAACACATATTCAATATTTTCCCATGCTTCTTTGGGGTCATCAATTTATTTAAGGTGGAACCCTAAATCGTGAGATATGGACATTCTGATTAGTCCATGTGCTTTGTGATCCGAAAATATCTTTTAACAACAATGGTTAAGTTTTAAAGCATGAGTTCATTAACCATTTAGGAATTGAAGAAAGAGGAAGAATCAATGATATAACATGGCAGCCATAATAAGATATTCATATATGAAAGTAAGCACAAATAATCAGCAAACCATAACAGCAAAGTTGTTAACGGAGTTTGGAAAGATCGTCTACATCTTCGGGCCTTTGTCTCAGTGGGTGAGGCTTTCTTATTTCTGGATTACAAACTGGTCTACATCAGAAAAATGTCAAATGGATTACAAACTAGTCTAACTGTGTTCTTCTCAACCTCAAGAATCCAACACAACTGACGACACTGAAAACAGTTGAGCAAAGCACTCGGAAATGGCCCGCAAAGCTCCTCTCCTCAATGGCTTCCCTACATAAAATGTCTTTGGATTTACAATTCTTCAGCATTTCTCCTCTTCTAAACCCATATGGACTATCAAAAACCTCTGGTTTATATAGATTCTGAGTTGGGGGTCGAAATCCAACTTCCCCCCAACGTTTTGGCTTCAGATTGGGCTCAGATCCCCTTCAGAGGGCCAAAAATCCTCAAAAATCATTAAAAATCAGCTAAAAAACCACTAAAATAAGGTCAAAACCCAAAATTTGGCAAAAAATATGCCTAAGCCTCCAGTTAGGGCGCGCGCCCCCCTTCTGTGGTCATATGAGGGCCATGTGGCCTAGTGCTAAGGGGCGCACCTCCATGTTGACAACATTACTAATGATAACATCTGAAATATGACTGTAAATGAGATAATATGTTTGTAATACTTGCACAACATTAGCTTATCTTGAAGCAAAGTGTGATTGACCTTCCATTCTACAATCATCTCATGTTTTTTCTTAAGATCAATTACTTGATTTGAAACACTTATAGGTATGTTGCTTGCATGAGTCGTCTTTCTTAATTGTTCCATTGTTTGAAGACATTGATTTGCTTTTAAATGATGAGCATGTACCACATATTCTTTGCTTGCTTTGATTAAGTGATATTGATTATGTTCCTTGTAGAAGATTGCTTTGTGATCATACAAATAAGCACTGCCTAAGACCATTCCACATTCATTGAGTGGCACCACATCACATGTTACTTAGTCCATAAACTTAGATGAAATTGCAAACTTTAATGTGCATTGCTTTGTTATGTGCAATTTATGATTTTTTCTTATCCATTTAAGTGAGTAAGGTTTATGATGCATATGAGTGTTTAATCCCAATTTTTTAACCAATTCCTCTTAAATGAAGTTAGATTGAGATCCACTATCTATCAATGTGTCGACCTTAGTATGCCTCATAATGACCCTTATGTGAAACAATTTACTTCTAGAATAAAATCCATCACCAATTTTACCTACCAAACCAACCAATGAGATTTTAGATTCATCACCCGAATCTGATCCCAAGTATGTTGGTCGTGATGATGTTGCAACTATTTTCCTCCCTTTCCTTTCTTTGAACCACTTTGGTCTCTTCTTGGGATGCAATTTCCAGCAATGGTCCTCATCATGCCCTTCTTTCTTACAATGCTTGCAAGAGGGACATTCTTCCTTTCTTGCCACTGATTTTTCATTCTTGCCATTCCACTTTATTTTGTCCTCTTTCCTTGAAGATGACTCCCTTGATACACCAACCCTTGTTTTCCCTGCTTCAATGTATGTTGCTTGAACAGAAACCTCATCAAGATTAGTAGGTCCAGGTAAACCTCTTGTATACTTCATAAGATTTTCTTGGGTATGTAAAGGAATATCTAACATCAATGCCATTTTACGAAATCCATTTGTGTATTCTTTCATTGTTTGTCATTTTCTTAGTTTAAGACCTTGCCATTCAATTAAAGCTTTCTCTCTATAACCCAAGGGATAGAATTTTTTTCTAAGTGCAGAAACAAAAACTTTCCATAATGGAAATACAGTACCCATTTGTTGCGTGCCATTTTGCAACTTGTTTTGCCACCAAATGAGCGTTGTGCCTACAAGTCTAAGCGATGCCAACTTGATTTGTGTTTCCTATGTTGATATTATGGTAGTTGTGGGAGGTATTTACCTCCACGTGTAAACCTGTCGAGAATAGAATATTCTGGGAAGCAAGAAGAAACCCTAAATAATTGATTAAGAACCCTAGAAGACAAGTCGGCACAAGAGAATGATTTGTATTAGGTTATTAGCCTCCAAGAGAAGAAGTCGCCTAAAGGAAATATTATATACTAAGTAATTAGAACCCAAAATGAGAAATCGTCCTAGGCAGTCTGGCAGAAATAGTATAAATATAGGAGGCCAATCTTCATTATGGCCAGTATTCGCAGAACTGCAGAAGTACACTTGTGTGCACTGTAGTTGGCCAGTTTGTGCGCAAGTCTTGGGAGCAGTTGTTGCCAGCAGTTCTGCAATCTCTTTTTTTGGTTTTTCTAGGTTGGACTCTCTAATCATTTTATGTTATTCTTGCTTGGGGTGCTATCCTTGGAGAGAGGTGTGCCACCTTTGTTTGGCTATTAAGCCTAGGGTTTGCTTCTGAAATCATTCTATGTCAAGGTTAAGGTGATCGAGGGTGGCTTCGGCCTATGGTTGGTTGACAATATTTTTATATTGTCTATGGTTAAACGAGCACATCCATTACTTTCTAATAGGTTATGGGACCACACTATCTTCGGACAGTCTAACCGCTGGAAGATAGATTGGGAGGATTTGCTCAGTTGCAGCTAGTTTATTCTGCAACAACGAAACCCTAACCCTCTCGTTGAGGAACCTTAAGTGAAGAGATTGACCCAATTTCTGGATAGACTAGTGCGCCCTAGCCTAGCGTATTTCCTGGTACTCTCGGCAAGCTAAAACGTCAACGTTGAGTTTTTGGTCAAAAATCAAGGATTGACCAAGTCAAAGCAATTGTGAATTACTCTATGAAGTCAGAAAACAAGTTAGAAGGGGCTTCTAACTTCAGAGCATGGAAGACAAGGATTGACCTCATCCTTGCCAAGAATAAAGTGTTTGATATCATGAAAGGGAAGATCAGGGAACCACAGTCCAAAGAAGGAAAAGAGAAGGAACCTCAGAACGTTGCAGTTATGGAGAAGTTCAAAGACAGTGACATCAATGCCATGAGTATCATAGTGGACTCTATAAAATACCACTTGATACCCTACATCTCCCATATTGACTCATCTAAGAAGATGTACGATGCCCTAACAAACCTCTTCTCACTCATAAACATTGGACAAGTAATGAGTCTGAAGAATGAGCTCTGCGACATGAAAATGAATGATGATGACAGCATAACATCATACTTTGTGAGAATCTCTCAGTTAAGAGATTAACTACAAGCTATTGAAGAGATCATTTCAGAGAAGGAACTGGTAAATATAGTACTCAATGGTCTTCCCAAGACATGGGATGCATTTTCCGCAAGCATGAACACAAGGAAGGAGTATCCTACAATTGAAGAACTTTGGACTTGTTGTGCACAAGAAGAATCAAGGATCAGTCCAAAAGAGAAACCCGAAAAGGAATATGATGATCAAGATTTCACAGCAAGGTTCAAGAATTTCAGGAATAAAAGGAAGTTTGGTTCCAGGATGAAATCAAATCAAGAGAAAGATATGTCAAAAATACAATGCTTCAACTATCAAAAATATGGTCACTACAAGAATCATTGTCCCGAGCTAAAGAAAAGGAAGGAAACACAGGAAGCATCAGTTTCCGAAGAAAAGGAATCCTCAAAGAAGACCAAGCAGGATACTTCTTCTCCTAAGACAAGGTAACAATACTCTTCATAGTTCTTGTACATACCATGTTTACATAGTTTCTGTACATATCTTGTGTATCTATTTCTTAGAAGATAAGATGTTCAAAGAGAAACTATATCTATGGAAGAACAAACAAGATAAGGATTGTTATCACGATGACTACAACATAGGCAATACACATGAAAGGATGAAGTACATCAATAACCCCTGGTAACAATTCATGTGGAAGCTATTACATAAGTAACAGTTGCAAGATAAGACGAAATCATAATCAAACTTGAAGAAACCTAGAAGGAGTAAAAATAGAAAGAAGTCAGCAATCAAGAGGAAATTGGAAAAGGACTTATGACACTTTGCAGAAGGCAATAAGGATGCAGACGGAAGCATGGACTCTATTAGATGGAGGGAGACGATTATATAATTCCAAAAGAAGAGCATGCATTCATGCATGAAGCAAGGATTAGGAGGGAGCTAATCCTAAATAATATGATCCATTGAAGATGATGAAGTATCTATCCATGTTCCCATCAATGGTAGCAATCATGAAAAGCAACACGTGTTCAATTTGACTTTAGAAGAAGTCTTCTTCGAAAAGAAGAGTTAAAGTATCCCTAGTTCTCCATCCGCATCTATGATCCTATGATGAAAGGAAGAAGTTGGAATCCTCAAGGCATGGAATCTATAGAAAACTCCATGGACCCAAGAGCTAAAGAGAAACATGAAGATTCCAAGAGAGAAAGAAAAGCTAGAACAACCAGTCATTATATCGAGAATCATAAGACTACTAGTTTGATTTGAACCTTCTAGAAGCAATCAAGCAAAAGAAATGAAAGTTGTGATGAAGAACAGTGTATGGAAGACTTATGAATGAAAGCATTGCGAGATCCAGAACCAAAGGTTCTCCCAAATGGAGGGAGAGGACTATGATGATAGCTTGTTCCACACATACCTCTACATGATCCATTGTATCTTCTGCAATATCCATGGGTTGGAGTTTACATCAGATAAATGTAAGGAATGTTCTCAGAATAATTGAACAAGAAGCGTATGTAGAGAAACCTCAAGGTTTTGAGGTATACCAGAAAGAGAGTCTTGTATACAGATGGAAGAATATCTCATACGAATTCAAACAACTTGGTGCAAAGCCTCCAATGCACAGCAGAAGCGTGGTGAAAATTTTCTATAATAAAGATATTGTATCAAAATGGTTACTTAGAAGCTCAGGATGATGGATTGTTAATTCATGACAAACTCTCATGATGGCATAAGAAGTACCACTTGGATATGTTCCAGTTTGTCCCTTGCCACAATGTTATGAGCTAGCAGGAAACAAAAGGATGAATCCAACAATGATATACTATATTGATCAGAGCTATATGAAGCCTTCAAAGAAAACCAGTGTTCCAGAAAGACTGAAGTACATTGAGATCAAGCATTACATTCTCTGTGATGAAATCCAGAAAAGAGAAGTGGTTCTCGAATATATATATCTCCACAGATGAGTAGATAAGCAGATATTTTGGTAAGGCCTTTGTCCAAGATGAAAGAGTTTGCGTACTCAAGCTAGAGCTCGTGGAGACGACTTCCTTATTGAAAAATGAAGAGATGACTCCTAGGTTGGGAGGGAGCATTGATGTGTTATTGATTTATGGACAAACACTTTTCAATTCAAAAAATGGTCGAGGATGAGCAGTTCCCTTTCCAGTTCGGAAAGTGGTTTGAGATTTCTTATAGATAGGCATTTTCCAGTTCGAAAAATGGTCCAGATCGAATGGTCATTTTTGTAATGAAAATGGTTCGATGGATTGTTGATGTACCATAGACAGTGATTCCCCTTGTGGCCAGTGTGGGGAAATGTTCTAGGACATTATTTCTTCTTAATGGACACTCTCAATAGTGGTCAAGAAGACTAGTTCACCTCGCCGGAAAGTCATTCTTTCGAAGCTCACAATTGTGAGCAGTTTCGAAGAATGGTTCATTTTAGAGGTTGGTGCAAGACATTCATTTCCTTAGGAAATGGTCCGGACAGTCATTCGCTAGGGCAGATTCATTGTCTCCAGGTTGCACTTTATTTAGTGTCGTAGGAATGGCTCAGATAGGTGAATGGTCTAGGCTCAACAATCAGGGACAGGCATTCCCTAGGGCAGACTCATTATTTCCAGATTACACTTTATTTAGTGCTAGAGGAATGGCCCAGATAGGTAAATGGTCCAGGCTCAAAAATCAGGACAATTATTCTTCCTTGCTTGAGAAGAATAGTCCAGATATCCCATCATTGTTGTTTTACTCTCTGTGGGCACATGCTCTTCCAGATCTCACAGATGTGAGTGGAAGAATGGCCCAGATGACTCGGTTTATATTATGATATTGTTTGTATGCAGGTTGATATCAAGTGATATGATTTCCATGGAGACTGTATGTCTCTGGACAGTGGATGTATGCTATTGTGGTGGATGTGCTCCACTAATTGTGACTATTTGTCACTAATCAAGTAGTTGTGTGCTACTTGGTGTGGTAGTGTACCACTAGATTGTAGTTGTGTACTACTATGGATAGACACAGTTGTTTTCTATTGAATGACATTGTTCGGACTGCCTTGTAAACTATTAAAAGTGTTGAAAATGATTATCAGCTAGATGGATGATCAGTGTATTGATGGACAGATATTCTCCAGATGGAAAATGGTCCAGAACATTTATTCTTCTACGACGTCCCGGATTAGAAGAATGGATTTTGTATCACTCCTTGGAGTGAGTGACTTATTCAGCATCATGTTTGATTACTCAGATGTAGTATGGTTTCGAGAGATGATGCAGTTGATGTTGTCAGATTACATTGATAGTGATGATGGTGTTTGTGATCTAATCATGAGATAGACTGTACGACTATGATGATGCTACCAGTTGAATGGTATGTTTGTGCTCAAGACCATTGCCTTCAATACCTCCCTAGCTAGGAAAGAGTGTTGATATTATGGTAGCCACTTGAGGTATTTACCTCCATGTGTAAACCTGTCGATAATAGAATATTCTGAGAAGCAAGAAGAAACCCTAAATAATTGATTAAGAACCCTAGAAGACAAGTCGGCTCAAGAGAATGATTTGTATTAGGTTATTATCCTCCAAGAGAAGAAGTTAGCTAAAGGAAATATTATATACTAAGTAATTAGCACCCAGAATGAGAAGTCGGCCCAGGCAGTCTGGCAGAAACAATATAAATATAGGAGGCCAGTCTTCATTATGGCCAATATTATCAGAACTAAAGAAGTACACTTGTGCACACTGCAGTTGGCCAGTTTGTGCGCAAGTCTTGGGAGAAACTGCTGCCAGCAGTTCTGCAATCTATATTTTCAGTTTTTCTAGGTTGGACTCTCTAATTAGTTTATGTTATTCTTGCTTGGTGCACTATCCTTGGAGAGAGGTGTGCCACCTTTGTTTGGCTATTAATCCTAGGGTTTGCTTCCGGAATCATTCTCTGTCAAGGTTAAGGTGCTTGGGGGTGGTTTCGGCCTATGGTTGGGTGACAATATTGCTATATTGTATACGGTTAAATGAGCACATCCATTACTTTCTAACAGCCTCATCCTTTATTTGTTCCACACTGCAATAAACCTCCATTTGTCTGACCCAATTATCAAGCCTCTCTGCATTGATTTCACCATCATACATAGGTAATTCAAAATTCACATCAAGTTTTAGTAAAGGCATATCATGTTTATGTTTATGGGAATGTTTTCTTGCAGTGGATTTAGAACTTGAACTTGAAGAAGAAGAAGAAGTTGATGGAGAAGAAGGAGGTGAAGGAGGAATTTGAGGAGGATCCTCTCCTTCTTCACTTTTGACCTTTGAAAATTCACCTAGAACCGGTCTATTCTGTTCCAAGTAATCGTCATAAAGAACCTTCATCATCTCTGACATGGCGAAGAAAGTTTTTCGAAACTCTTTCTCATCTTGAGAAAGTCCCTCTTCCGATGCCATCTTCTCACTTTGAGAAGTTCTCTTTCTTGATCCAATTTCTGAATTCTCTTCAACAAGATCACCTTCACCATAATTCATCTTTTCCCTAGTAATTATGCAAACTCAAAAACCAACCATCAACTAGCTATGATACCACTTGATTCGAAAATATATTTTAACGACAATGGTTAAGTTTTAAAGCATGAGTTCGTTAACCATTTAGGAATTGAAGAAAGAAGAAGAATCAATTATATAAAATGTCATCCATAATAAGATATGCAGATCTGAAATTAAGCACAAAGAATCAGCAAACCATAACAGTAAAGTTGTTAATGAAGTTCAGCAAGATCGCCTACATCTCTAGGCCTTTGTCTCAGTGGGTGAGGCTTTCTTATTTCTCTTCAAAGCTTAAAAAGTACATCAGAAAAATGTCAAATGGATTACAAACTAGTCTGGTTGTGTTCTTCTCGACCTCAATAATCCAACACAACTGATGGCACTAAAAACGGTTGAGTGAAGCTAAAAAACCATAAAATGGCTTCCCTCCATAAAATGTCTTTTGCTTTACAATTCTTCAGCATTTCTCCTCTTTTGAACCTATCTGGACTGTCAAAAACCTATGGTTTATATATATTCTGAGTTGGGGGTCAAAATCCAACTTCCCCCCAACTTTATGGCTTCAAATTAGGCTCAAATCCCCTTCAGAGGGCCAAAAATCCTCAAAAATCACTAAAAATCAGCTAAAAATCCACTAAAATAAGGTCAAAACCCAAAATTTGGAAAAAAATATGCTTAAGCCCCCAATTAGTGTGCACACCCCCCTTTTATGGTTATATGAGGACCATGTGTCCTAGTGCTAAGGGGCGCACCTCCCTTAGCTGGAAAAGGTGCTTAAGTTTATATTTCTGAAAAGTGGGTTTTTACTCTAAAGTAGTAATTCGCCCTTTGTGGCTAGCTCATAGTGCTTAAGTCATTTCAAGAGGCAGGTCATGGGATTGAATTCCATGCAGCCCAACAATACAATTTGACCTTTTTAAGGCCTTGATCATGGTGACATGTGGCACCCTTGGATTGGACCATGTGTTAGCCCATGGTTGGCCAATCTTTTGCAACGTGGACTATCAAAACTTTGACACTTGTCATCATGAACCCTTGCCACTTCTCATGACCTACTGATACCACATGTCATCACCTAATGGTTGTCACTTGTTGAATTTAGAATCTACCACATGTCACATGCTGAAGATGCCACGTGTCCCTTGACCAGTTGACTTTTTACATTTTTTACCCAAACTTCAGATTGTGATAACTTTTGCATACGGACTCTATTTTTTGATATGTTTGCGCCATCAGAAAGCTAGCGACGAGCAATTCACGATCATGTCATTTTCTTGAGCATTTGAGAAATTTTATTTTTGAGCCTTTCGAGATCCATTTGGATCACTTCGTCACTCTTATTAGCCCATTTGACTTTCTTATCATCATCATTGGGTGTTTTTTCCTTTCCCAAGGTAATCTGGTACAAGCCTTTACTTCTTAATAAATCTTCCATATGATATTTCCATTGGAAGTAGTTGGTGCTAGTAAGCAAAAGATGACCAAAAGAAGTCATATTAAATATGTAGATAATATGGATTTAAAAACTCAAAACTAATGATATGAATGGAAAGATCTTGAAAAGTTATGCGGTTTTAAAAAAAAACGGCATTAAAAACGGACTTTGGATGTGAAAGTTATGCCCTTTTTAAAAAACGGCATAACCGGTAACCAAAGGACCACGTGGTGGTGTGAGATGTTTTATGAAGTGACCCACTTTTATAAAGAGAAGTGGGGATCACTTTTACAATGAAGTTACTTTATAAAAGAAAAGCTACATGCAAAATAAATAACTCTAAAACAAAATATTAAAGCTACTTATAGTGATTAACTTTTATACTTGAAGTGAAATACAATTTACAATTTCAGCATGAACTTTTTCAAAAACAAATAACAAAAAAGAGACTTGAAACTCAAGACCTCTTACTTAATAAGGAAACTTTTAACCAAATGATCTAGCAAAACATATTGTATTTTTTAGAAAGAGGAGTGTTGCTGTTGTTGGAGATTGTGCTAAAAAAAAACTCTTTTTCACACCAGAAATTTTTTTTGCTTATCGATGACAACAAGAGTTAGATCTCGGTTAGCTTACCTGGAAGATGCACCTTTTCCTATATGTTTCTGATTTGTCGAGATCACACAAAGCGCGAGGCAAAGAGAATACGCAAATTTAAAAGAGTAGCAACCCGGAAATAAATAATACAAAACCAAAATAAAACCAAAATGATACTCTGCAAAAATTTAAAAAATGTGTATTCAAGCTTTATACCTCTGGATTTGACTGAAATGGTCGTATCTTGGGAAAACGAAAACCTTTTCGAGTGAAACAAATAGTGTTCTTGACTGAAATGAGCACTCCAGACACAATGGAACAGTCCTCTCGATCCACAAATGTACATAAATGACAGAAAATGGAGTTGAGGAAACCGGCTTCACAATCTCGATCTACAATAGGAGTGGGTCTTCAAACAGGGTATGATCAACACATCAGAGGTCGAACACCTTCAGTAACCACTCACACAACTAGATCAAATATCAACACATCGATGTTTTGACATGGTAAAACCCATACGGGGAAACATCCACGGCCCCAGCCAACGCACCCACTTGGAGAAGTTTATTAATGAAAAGAAAATGATTACAGAGAGATTTTACAAGAGAGTTTCTCATAATCAATCATCGGAAAATGACCCTCCATGCTCTTTAAATAGAGATCATGGACCAATCGGGTGTTAAGCCATGGATCAATAGTCATTAAGATCGAGGAGAGTATGAATCGTCGGATCACTCAATGTCGGGAACATATCGTGATCGTCGAATTTCCTAACTACAAATGCATACTAAAGAAACACACTTTTACCCAACAACACATTATACCAAGTAGATCTTAACTAACTCCTAAGTGTCTAAATATCCTAACACCATTTTGAATATATAAGAAAAATATAGCCTTGAATCAAAACACAGATACGGGCCACAAAAAGTAATCAAAATTGATGAACAAAGAAATCAAAGACAACTCTACTAGATAAGAGTCTCAAAATTCAAGAAAGATATTACCAATTATTATTTAAGATGAAATTTGACCTTGCAAAAGAAGAGAATAAAACATACAATTCCCTTTAATTGTTTGCAACCATTAATGATCTGAAAATAGGGGGCTGACTTGTTATGCTATGCAAGCACCCTCTATTTCATTAAAATAAAACTTTTCAGGACCTTGCTCAATGTCTTAATTATGCAAGAGATTTTATGTGTCAAGTTCATGCTTCTTTTAAATGATTATGTGTGAGGTCTTTAAAAAGTTAAATATGTGTTTTAAACAAATACACAATAACCATAACTTGCAGCAAATAAACCAGCAAACTCACAACAATAACAAGACGATAAAGGAGTTCACCCCCAACTGGGCTACATCTCCTTGAGCCTCCTTCAATGGAATAGGCTCTCTGGGATTAGTTTGTCAAATATTCTTTTACAAGCTGCTTCTCAACTCCAATGGATTTACTGACTATACCATTGGGTTCAGAATACATAAAAACCCCAGAAATGACTAATAGAACTCTAAAAACAGATCTTGGCTCATCCGGGCATGACCTCTTCTACATGTGGCCTTGAGCTTCCCTGAGCTTCCTTGTGGAAAAAACACCTGTAAAAGTCATCAAATGGATCTGAAACCTATCCCAATGTGTTCAGATCATAACAATTAGCCAAAAATGACTATTCAATCACAGAAAATAGACTTGGGCTCATCTGAGCATGACCTCAATCAATGAGGGTTTCAAGCTCCCTAGAGCTTCCTGAAACTTCAATGGTGAAAAACCTACAAAAGAATTCTTCAAATTCCTTTGAAAACAGTTCCAATGGATTTAGAACGTCCAAAAACCCCTAGCTGGGCTTTTTCGGCACCTCATTTGGCCAAAAAATGAAGAAGATAGACCTCCTGCCATTTTCCTCCTTCAAGCTTGTTGTCTCTGGTTTGCCAAAATACACCTATGTACGTCCAACCTAGCACACGCGCTCAATCCCGTGCTAAAACCTAGCACCGGCGCATAACCGAAAAATGGGCAAAATTGTCGAACGGTTAACGGAACTAAGCCCCTAACCGCAGAGGCGTTGGGCGCATGGGCCATGTGACCAAGTCTTAACGCGCAAAAATTAGGCACCTTTACATGATTGAACCCAGGCGTGACATCTGGCGGGCGCATGGGTTGGAGGACCGTTTAAACAAAAATGCACGCGCAAGTGTGGCATGGTCATATGGGTGGACATATGAAACCGGGGGCTGGGGCTAAGCCCCAGCCCGGACCCCCCTCCAAACTACAATCTGTACGAATTTAAATATATGTTAAATCATATATATAATAAGTAATATATGGTGGCGTGGCCTTTGCCAAAGCGTTTGCTATTGTGGGAGGTCTGGGGTTCCACTCCCACAGACTCCATAGATTTTTAAACAACCAAACCAATAACAGGGTGCCACGTGGCACCATACCATTTGTCAAAATGATGCCACGTGTCACAACAGAATTCGTCCACATCTGCCAATCAACGATTGCCACATCATCAACTGCCACTTCAGTGTACAAACATGCCATGTCATCGTATGGCCTCTGCCACGTCAGCGTCCATACAGACTGTACGGACTGTACAGTCAGCACATTTTTTTTGCATGTTTGACGATTTGAACAGAACGCGATATCTCTCTCATCCGACGTTTGTTTGAACCCAAACAAGTTGCGTTGGGTTCATGGCGACGAGGGCTATGCACTCGTTCGTTTTGAGGCAATTCCGAGAACTTTGATTTTTGAGCAAAATTTTTACCCCTGGTCCAGATTCTGATCACGCTTTCCCACTGAAAGGCTTTTGGACCCACAAAAGCTTATGATTATCTATCTAAGATTCAATACTCTTATGCTTCCCAAGTTCTATCCACTGATTCTACTTGAAAATTCTTTTTGACAATCACCTGGATATCTTGACATGCCTTGCACTGCAACTGGCTATGTCCCTCAACCACTGTTCTTTGGCTACTGCTGACCAACTGTTCTCTTTCTGCTTGGAAGACTGTCAGCCTTCCCACTGAGAATCAAGTCCCTCTTGCGAACTCTTTAGTGTCAACACAATCTGCTCTTCAATGGCTGCAAAAACTTCCCTGCGACATCTTGTCACAAACCAAGAAAACCATCAATCTTGAAAACAAATTTATACAAGACTGAAAATGATGCCAACAAAGTCTTTTTGCTCTTCAAGCAAATGGTCGCATCTTTTACTTCATCAAAGCACATGGCATTTTCCTGCATCTTGGTGTACTCAAAATTGACTTACAAGCCAACAAACACCATCGACTAAACATAAGTCGAAAAACATGATGAACACAACATAGTCATCAAGACAACATCGACACAAGTCGAGACTCATTTGAAACATATCGACCTTCCCAAAATGACAAGTCGACATTCATGATACACAATCATGTTACAATCATGAGTCATTCAGGATGAACTATCACCAGGTTCACTGTTTACACACACACAAAAACACATGCATGTGCATAGCTCTTCAATTCTCCTTCAAGTACAAACATAAGTACATAAACCCAAAAACATGTGGGTACATAAGAGTTGAATATGAAAAATATATATGGTTGTAACAAGTGAGCGGCATACCCCTCTTTTACATCCTCCTGGCGAAGTTGTGCAACAACAAGAATGCCTTCAAATGAATTGCATTCACATGCAACTTGCATCATACAAGTTGTGATACACTGTTGCAACTTGTCATGCTTTCAACATAAATGAATACATAAGGCTGAAATGTGCATCTACAACAGAAAAATGCAAGCCTTACTTGCTCAAGAAATTCAACCATTTCTTACCAAGCCAACTCAATGGTGACTTTTTTTGCTGAAAATCGTCTTCTTGTGAATCATCTTGACACACATCAATGATGGAATCTCCTCTTCCATTCTTGCCAATCTCTTTATCCATCTACTTCTTGTGCTGTGGATGAGTGGTTGGATGCAATGTCCAACATTGGTCAATGAGATGACCCCTCTTCTGGCAATGAGTGCAAATCTTTTGCATCCTCTTTTCAAGTTGTCTTTGCTTGGAAAGTTTCCTGAAAGTGGTCAAACTTTTCCCACATTTTGAAATATGATGGTTATATAAACCACAATATGTACATGGACTTTTTCTTCCATTTTTACATGCAAATTTATCATGCTTAACATAATCAAAAGCAACTGAATGATAGGTAGAATTATACCTTGAACATTCACCTTTATCGCCTCTTTAAGGAGGTGAATTTGAAGAGTTACAAGCTCTCCTTTGAAGACCAACAACAATGTTCTTGTCTGCATGGTTGTCATAACTCTCTTGTTTCACGCATTTGCATTCATCTTGAACACAAGCTTTGCATGCTTGAGGGATTGAACTTGAAAAAAAATTTGTTCTTGTAACTTTTTCCCTTGTCTCCTCAACTTTGGAATATGCTCCATCTCTTTGTTCATATCCAATACCACAATACTTGGGTCTCTCCTCAACAACAATAGGCTCAACAATGCCTTGTGCATACTTGCCTAAACCTCTACCTTCATAGCCCATTTTTAACAATAACTTGGACCCTATTCCTCTTGTGTGATTTTCAAAAACACCAAAGCATTCATCTTGAGAGGAATTTGAAGATAAACTAACATTACATACCTCATGTTCATGCATGTACTTGGTAAGGGTTTCATTTGCCTCATGGAGTTGATTCTCCATCTCATGCAACTTTTCAAGAAGCTGGTGTTTCTCCTCCTTCATGGCCATCAATTGGTCTTGGAGGGAAATGCTCTCTTCTCTATCTTCCCACAACTCTTGTACCATATCTCTCATGGTTACAAACTCCTTCAACATCTCTTTGTCAAAGAACTTGGAAAATGAAGATGTATGAGAACTATCAATGTTTGAAGCTTCCTCCATCCTTGCAAGATATCAAACTTCAACACAAAACTTGCACAATAAATCCAACAGCTAAATCTCTAGCTATCAATGACAATCACATGAGCAAAACTATGCTCTGATACCACCTGATCTGAAAATAGGGGGCTGACTTGTTATGCTATGCAAGCACCCTCTATTTCAATAAAATAAAACTTTTCAGGACCTTGCTCAATGTCTTAATTATGCAAGAGATTTTATGTGTCAAGTTCATGCTTCTTTTAAATGATTATGTGTGAGGTCTTTAAAAAGTTAAATACGTGTTTTAAACAAATACACAATAACCATAACTTGCAGCAAATAAACCAGCAAACTCACGGCAATAACAAGATGATAAAGGAGTTCACCACCAACTGGGCTACATCTCTTTGAGCCTCCTTCAATGGACTAGGCTCTCTGGGATTAGTTTTTCAAGATGCTACTCAACTCCAATGGATTTATTGACTGTACCATTGGGTTCAGAATACATAAAAACCCCATAAATGACTAATAGAACTCTGAAAACGGATCTTGGCTCATCCGGGCATGACCTCTTCTACATGTGGACTTGAGCTTCCCTGAGCTTCCTTGTGGAAAAAAACACCTGTAAAAGTCCTCAAATGGATCTGAAACCTATCCCAATGTGTTCAGAGCATAACAATTAGCCAAAAATGCTTATTCAATCACAGAAAATAGACTTGGGCTCATCTGAGCATGAACTCAATCAATGAGGGCTTCAAGTTCCCTAGAGCTTCCTGAAACTTAAATGGTGAAAAACCTACAAAATAAGTCTTCAAATGCCTTTGAAAACAGTGCCAATGGATTCAGAACATCCAAAAACCCCTAGCTGGGCTTTTTCGGCACCTCATTTGACCAATAAATGAAGAAGATAGGTCTCCTGCCATTTTCCTCCTTCAAGCTTGTTGTCTTTGGTTCGCCAAAACACACCTTTGTACGTCCAACCTAGCACACGCGCTCAATCCCGTGCTAAAACCTAGCACCAACACATAACTGAAAAATGGGCAAAACTGTCGAACGGTTAATGGAACTAAGCCCCTAACCGCAGAGACATTGGGCGCCTGGGCCATGTGACCAAGTCTTAACGTGCAAAAATTAGGCACCTTTACATGATTGAACCTAGGCGTGACATGTGGCGGGTGTGTGGGTTGGAGGACCGTTTAAACAAAAATGCGCGCGCAAGTGTGGCATGGTCATATGGGTGGACATATGAAACCGGGGGTTGGGGCTAAGCCCCAGCCCGAACCCCACTCCAAACTACAATCTGTACGAATTTAAATATATGTTAAATCATATATATAATAAGTAATATATGGTGGCGCGCTGGTTGCGCGGCCTTTGCCAAAGCGTTTGCTATTGTGGGAGGTATGGGGTTCCACTCCCACGAACTACATAGAATTTTAAACAACCAAACCAATAACAAGGTGCCACGTGGCACCATACCATTTGTCAAAATGATGCCACGTGTCACAACAAAATTCATCCACACCTGTCAATCAACGATTGCCATGTCATCAAATGCCACTTCAGCATACAGACATGCCATTTCATCATATGGTCTCTGCCACGTCAGCATCCGTACGGACTGTACAGTCAGCACATTTTTTTGTTTGTTTGACGATTTGAACAGAACGCGGTATCTCTCTCATCCGACGTCTGTTTGAACTCAAACAAGTTGCGTTGGGTTCGTGACGATGAGGGCTACACACCCGTTTGTTTTGAGGCAATTCCGAGAACTTTTATTTTTGAGTAAAATTTTGACCCCTGGCCCAGATTCTGATCAATTAATGATGATGAGATTGTTAACCCCTCATGTTAATACTTTGTTACGAAAGTTTAAGAAATTTTTATTTTATCATAACATTCTATTTCCATAAATAGGAAGCTTGCCATCAAAATCATGGGATAAATCTATCATTGGGTGGCTACAGATCCCATATAACATCACTCCCGGTGAAATAAGAAATGAGTTGAATTCCAATTTGATTTATAATACAATGGTGAAAACAATTATATGGTAACTTTGGTTCCACTCCAAAGTTAAAGGACATTTTTTTACTTATTAAAACCAATGCTAAATTATAAGTAAGGCTACTAAGAACAAGGTCTAAAATTGATTTCTATATATCCTTATTAAGTACAATTTTGTAAAACTTTTGAACATCAAAATATACATATCATTAATTCTAGTGGGGCCCTTGCACTCCCTATGTCCACTTATTATCGAATAATATATATAATTTTTTGTAATGATATGGTATATAAATGAAGCTAAGTAGTGAAAAAAAGAAAATATTCCCTAACACTTGTACAAAATACGTTATTGCTCTATTAAAAATTAAGGGGACTATTCAAGGAAAGGATATTACTATCACTATTTGTCTTGATGACAAATAAAATTACATTAATGTTGATATGGATAATTGATTATGTATTCCTAACTCTAAATATTTTGATAAACCTATGCAAGAAAAACAATACAGACAAAATATAAAACATAAGAATAACAATGGCTTGCACACACAATACAAAAAGATTTACATCATAAACCTTTAACCAGAAAAACCATCCTAACTGAGAGTTGCACCTCTCTCTGTCTCATTGCATTAACTTCACTATTCACAATACAATATTTATGTATTACACAACATCTAAAGCCCTGATTTTTTAACCTAGATTAGATTGCAATCCTAATTCCTTAACTAGAATTAGTTTACAATGGGACTAAACCATGGGCCAAAAAAATAAATAATGGACCAAAAATAAATTTGCTTGGGGGCTCCATCCCCAAAGCCTCGGATGGAGGCATACTACACCCCCATTCCCCCCTAGCCCGGGGTTGAGTCCCCTTTGAACCCCCACTAGGATGTGACTAAGTCTATCTACAAAGAATGGGGGCAACAAGAAGGCATTCATATAATCAATTTCTAGGGGCAACAATACCCATTGATTCTCTACACGAGAGTTTTTCAATACTAACAGACTTTGTCAATGAACCTACAACATTCTTAAAGGTGCCAACCTTCTCCAACAGTACTTTGTTTTTTTTCAACCATTTTGTAACAAAATAGTATTGTACATCAATATGCTTTTTCTTATGATGATAAGTAGGGTTCTTTGCCAGAAAAAATTGCACTTGAGTTGTCACAACCTATCCTCACTCCTTTATGAACAAAACTAGTACCTGGACACAATATTTGCAAGCATTCAACTTCCTTACTTCCATGAGTGGTTGACATGTACTCAACTTTTGTAGTTGAAAATGTCACTACAACCTGCCTCTTGCTAATCCAACTAAGTGCCAAATGGGTTAAAGACATAACCACTTGTATATCTTATGTGGTCAAGATCCCCAACCCAGACTACATCAACAAAGCCATGTATATATGTTTCTCTAAGATGTCCAACTCTTCCTTAGTAGCATTTTGCATAGCATGAAGTGCCACACATATATTTGAAGACCCTCTTTACAATTCTTGGATGTTCCATCCTTGGTTTTAACATATACCTAATCAAAACTCCCACTACATGGGGAATTTATGGTCTAGTGCAGACCATAATATACTTCAAAATTTGAACAGTTGGATAAGGAACATGGGACATATCCTCTACCTCTTCTTGTGTCTTGGGACACTAATATACATATAAACTTACACCTATGAGAATAGGTACATTTACAAATTTACATTCTTGCATATTAAAAGTTTACAATATTGTCTTGAACATGTTTCCTCTTATTCAACCAAAGTTTCTTTTTTGCCCGATCTCTTTTAATTTCCATGCTCAAAGTAAAATCTACAACACCAAGCTCTTTCATATCAAATTTAGAAGAAACTTGATCTTTGACATCCTTGATCATTTCTTTATTGTTTATAACCAACAACATATCATCAACAAACAAGACCACATAAATAAAGTGATCCCCACCCTGCTTGGAGTACACACAACGGTCATGATTGCTTCTTGAGAAAACAAGTCCCAATATATAAGTATGAAAATTTTGATACCAAATTCTTAGAGATTATATATATATATATATATATATGGACTTCTTTAGCTTGCAAACCAACTCCTTTCCCTTCATTGAAAAACCTTTTGTCTGGTTCGTGTAGATATCTTCTTCAAGAACCCCATGTGAGAATGTTGTCTTCGCATTCATCTAATCTACTTCAAGATCAAAATCACTAGTGGTAGAGAAAAGAAATCTAATAGAAGTCAATTTAGAAATAAGAGAAAAAAATGTCACTTCAATCAATTCCCTCCACTTGGGAATATCCCTTTACCAGTAGGTGAGATCTATACTTCTTTACCTTACCTTCTACATTCAACTTCTTCTTAAGCATATATTTCCTACCAATGGGGTTTCTTCCAGCCAACAACTCAACTAGATCCCAAGCCTCATTTTTATCTAAGGCATTCATTTCTTCAAACATGGCCTTCTTCAAGAGTTTACTATCCTCTGAATCCACTACCTATTTGATAATTCTAGGATCATTGCCAGTAATAGATTAAACAAAACTAGAATGAAAAAATGGTGGAGTGTACATTTTTGGTTGCCTTCTTTCCTAAACCAGTCTCCTCAACAATGGAGTTTGAGATTCTTGATCTTCTAGTTTGTCTTCTTTTGTTGAGTCAGATTCTTCACCCTCCAACTCACACTCTATTTTCTTAGGTTCTGCTTTCATTTGTTAGACTTCCTATTTGGGAATAGTTTTAACCTTTCTAAATACTACATTCCAACTATAAACAACCATCTTTGTTACTCAATTCCAAAGTTTATAACCTTTTATACCATCTTTATAACCAATAAAGATACATTTTCCAACTATATTATCCAACATACTCATGTTTTCCTTTGGAACATGCACATTAGTATCACAACCAAAAACTTTGAGATGTTTAAGAGAGCATTTTATACCAGTCCATGCCTCATGCAGAGTTTTATCTACCAGTACTAGTGTAGGTGATCGATTTACCAAGTAGAATGTAATATATATTGCCTCTACCCAAAATTCTTGTGATAACCCTACACCATTGAGCATACTTCTCACATTTTCCATCAATGTCCCATTCATTCTTTCTCCAACTCCATTTCGTTGAGGCGTGTATGGATTAGTCTTTCACCTTGTTATTCCACACTTATTATAGAAATCCTCAAATTCATTTATGTAGAAATCTCCACCATTATCTATCCTCGACACCTTTATTTTCTTCTCTATTGGTTCTCTATAAGAGCCTTAAAATCATTAAATTTATCAAACACCTCATATTTTTTTGGAGGAAATATATCCATGTGTTTCTCAAGAAATCATCTATGAATGACAAAAAATACATAAATTTACCTAGTGATGGAATATGCACCAAATATAATATCTTGTAGCACTAGGTGGGAATCTTACATGATTATGTTTACCATATATACAATGTTCACGAAAATCGAAATATAATGAGGAATTAGGTATACCTTCAACACCTTTACCATGTAATGCTTAAAGTCCCTTCTCCCCAATATTTCCTAGTATTTGTTGCCATATCATTGTCTTCTCTCCGGGGATAGTAGTTATCCCATATTGTTCATTTATATCCTTGAGAACAACAAAACTGTTACACCCATAATTAATAGTTCTTCCCAACAACTTGTACATAGTTCCAATCTGAACTCCCATCATCAACACCATTGCTCCTTGAAACATCTTGCAGGTTTCCCTTTCAAATACAATATTTGTGCCTGCATCATTCATCTTGCCTATGGATATTAGGTTTCTAACTGTGTATGAAATGTGTAGAACCCTATAGAGAGTGTCAATCGTTCTATCTTCGAACAGTAGCTTGACCCTTCCACGTCCTATGATTTTGGTTGTTGAGTCGTCTCCTAGGAAAACATCACCTCCATTGTACTTTTCATATTCACAAAACCACTCCCTATGAGGAGTCATATGAAATGAAGCACATGAGTCAATCAATTATGCATCATGATCTAAATGTGTACTTGTATATTCCAAGTAAACATCACCTCCTTCTTTTGTTGAGGTCTTGGTTTCTATGGAAGGGGCGTCATCGGGTCCCTAACTTTAATCAACATTCTTAGATCTGCAATATTTCCTAGAATTCCTAGCTTTACCACATTTCCAACATTTCCTTATAGATTGTCTTGGAAATTTAGATCTACCTCTAGAGTTAGATTTAGCCCCCAAAGAATTATTTTTCCTCTCTTGGGGATGACCTCTTATAGATCAAACATCCTTTTCCACCCTCCACGAATTTTCTCCTCATTTCCTCTGATAATAAGGATGAAACTATATCCTCAAACTTTAATGTGGATTGAGTGGTACTACCAATTTCTAGAACCAAATTGTCCCAAGAGTTTGCAGAAGAACACAACAAGGTAATACACTTATTTTCTTCCTCTGTCTTAATATCAATAGAGACAAGTTGACTTACCAAAATATTAAAGGAACATCACACAATGGCCATCATCGATCCTAAGAAAATACAACTACTTTCAAAGAAACAAATTGTTTAGCAAGGACTTCGACTAATACAAATTCCCTAACTTATCCTATAGCTTCTTTATGTTGTCTTCTCTAGAGACATTTAATGATATCTAATCTAAGAGGCAGAGTCAAGTCATGTTTCTTGCCTTTCTTTTCATCTTTTCCCAATCTTCTTTTGACATGTCAGTATGTTTTGTAACCCATTATTCTCTATCTACAACAATATCTTCCATCTTTAGCTTATGTAACTCAAAGCTCTAGTTGTTAAAATCTTATATTTCTATTCTTGAAATGCTTTCCATTTTTCTTTACACAAGATTAATTTCACAAAGCTCCCACTTCGGAACATGTTTATTATAGACCTAAGATATCTTTTTTCTTCACAAAATGAGCTAAACCCTAGCGACAAAGGCACTCCTCTTGAAGCCAATAACATCGATTTGATACTGAATGAATTGTTTTATAAACCCGTGCAAGAAAATTAATACTAATAGAATCTAAAACATGCGAATAACAATGGCACCCCCGCACACACAAACAGATTTACCGTGGAAACCCTTAATTGAGAAAACCAACCTAATTGAGAGCTACACCTCTATCTATCTCATTATATTAACTTCATCATTAAAAATACAATACTTAGGTATTATGTGGCATCCAAAACCCTAATCCATTAACCCATATTATATTACAAACCTAATTTCTTAACCAAAATTAATTTACAATAGGTTGAAATCATTTGCCAAAATAACACATAATAGACCAAAAAAAAAATTCCTCAAGGGATTTGCTAGCCCCCCATGTCCATCTACATCCCTTCATTCAGGGGCTAACCCTCGCTAGGATGTGACTAAGTCTATGTATAAAGGGTACAATACATATATATTAGAGTCAAGTGTGATAGAAAAGATAAAATCTTTGGACAAAAATTAATATAAAATAAACAATCTACCATTGAGAATTGATGATTATAGTTTCATGCCCCATCTCAACAATACATCTATGTCTAAAAAAGACATTGACATAATTCTAGGTTCAACCTGAATTGAAACACTAGGGAATTTCAACTTAAATGTTAAGGAGAAATTTTTTAGATTCTTCTATAAGAAGAAGATGATAACATTGCATGACTTTACAATGAACTCATTCTCAAAATATTCCTCATTAAAAGATGTGAAAAATTTACCATATGTGATATTTCATGATAATCAGAAGTCATTACAAAAGATGCAGGATCTTCAGGAAAAACTTGACAAGGTTGTAGCTAATAAAAATGAAGTTAAGATTACCTACTCCTAAGGAGGCCCTTACACAAAATGTTATTGAAAGCTAGCATTGGTCCCACCTCACATAAACTAAGAAGTTAAAAAGTGCAAACTAGTCGCAACAAGGAAGGTTAGAGGAACTTACTAGTATTGAGGCATTGATAAATAAAGAAATTGAATTAGAGAAGTCGTGAGAAGTAAAAATCCAAACCATGGAGAAAAGAACCAACTAGATCCAGTCAAAATAAAAAATTAGAAAGATGTTTATATTGATATGTGAACAATCAAAAAATCAATAGAAGTATCAAGAGATGAATGTTCCAAAAGCAAGACACGAGACACAAGGATGCCTTATTGACATTCTAATCACAAGAGTTTACACCTTAACCAATCAATGTATCAACATCGCTCTGAACAAAGGCAATATTTGACCTATATTTCTAAGAAGATAAGTTCAAGTGCAAGTTGGTCTCAAAATAATAGTCATTCTTGGAATCACAATACAAAAATTTATATCCAAGAACCATGTAAAGACATAGTTCCATAGAAGATCAAACTAGGGTGGGTCAACCCTTCAACAATAAGATAATCATGTTCAATATTTCAAAGATTTTACTGCCTCATTTCTTTGACTATGACAACATCAGCAAAACATAGTATCATGTCCAAGCATTATAAACAAGAATGAAGACTTGTCCCTTTATGCTTTGAGGGAAATGCATCTTTGAAGGGAAAGACAATGCAATAAATATAAAATACAACAGCAACTAAGGGACATAGCCCAAGGGACACAACCCTTCACCTTCGTGACTTGTCTATGCATATGCTTATATCTTTTTTTTTCTAATCTAGCCAGTAACATTTTCATATCAACAAAAGTAGATATTACATCGATGGTACTGTTGGGATGCCACTCAGGAAGCCTGGCCAGCAGAAAAATAATAGTTTCTTGATTCTAAAAGTATTTAAGAATCAAAAGTAAGACCAAGTACTATATGCAAAATGGAAAAAATTAAGATACCATTACCCTAAGATCCGACATATAAACTGGTGGATGGCTAGCCTAGTTCAACTTTTATAGTAAAAGTACCAAAAAACTACTAAGCTAAACATCCATAAATTAAACTAGGGTATGGTTGGCCACGTCTTCAAGAACCTTATGGTGATTTTCTCACACCTTAGTGACATCCAGATCCGCTATTTTTTTTTCTGCTAGAAGAGTGATTTTTTATCCACTACCCTAATTTGAAGTTGTGTATATTCCATTTGTATCAAGACCTTACTGTGAGCCATGTTCCTATCTTCTAGCATATTTCCCAAGAGATATTTATGTACCAATAGAGGTCTATTGTCCTGTGATACTTTGTCTCTCTAGTTTGGGAGGAACCCGTGTCTAGAATCCATGGATAGAGTTCAATGTCCACTTCCTCATTTGGGATGAAGTTGCAATCCAATCGAACATCGACTCCTACTATTTCTAATTCCACTCTAATATTTAGGAGCATGTGTACCTTGAAAGCATTGCTCGATGCCAATGCATCTTGTTGGGCTTGTGAAGTGGGAAGCCCACGTCTTCTCTAACGGCCCCTATGACTAGGTCCTCCTCTATCCATGTATGCACACAGGATTAAAGGGATCAAACAATGAATTAGGGAGTGCACCCAAGGCACCGGAGGGATCTTGGAAAACCAGAGGACATGTTGAGAAACTGGAGAATGCTTGGAGTGGTAACGAATACCTCTTGGAAGTGACCTGTAGTATCCATAAATACATATATCTACAACCCAACTTTGAGTCATGTTAGTGATATATTTGTTCTCGACAAATATTTGAAGGTTTGTTGAAGTAACCAGGCCAAGGTTGGATGGATTAGTGGTTGAAGGGATAACTTCCTAAACCACTAAGTCAAAATGGCCAAACTATTACAAGCCAAATCAAGGAAAAAATAGAGAAACAATGTTTCTTTTGCACCCAAGGCAAGTTTTGAGGGCTCAAGCACTTATCGAGGGTCAAAAGGGACTTA
Source organism: Picea engelmannii (assembly GCA_009831015.1). Lineage (NCBI taxonomy): Eukaryota > Viridiplantae > Streptophyta > Pinopsida > Pinales > Pinaceae > Picea > Picea engelmannii. The sequence goes on along the minus strand of ML781386.1, from coordinate 438,194 downwards.
TCTTGCCCGAAAGGGGCCTAAATATATTAGGAAAAGGGGCTTATTATGGGACCATACCCCGGGGACCAAGTGCAAGCACCCACCGATCACCGACATCGACATCATCGTCGGTGAAATGCATGTTCACCACAACATGTTTTATTTCCTTATCGCCAATGACGATTTCCCCCACCACATCAATTTACACATGGAGCTAAAGCAGCATGCCAATAGAGCACTGTTAGAGCCAACCAGGGGGTGACACATCGGCATGTGGAACCCACCGGATGCACAAGTGAATATGTCAAATCCAGGTGACATGTGTCCTGCCTAGCTTCCATGTCAGCACCATGTCAACACCATCATGGGACCAGTATAAGGTTTCCATGTGTCCAGGTTGACATCAACGTGATAATAGTTTCCTTATCCAATCTAGGCTTTTGGTCTAGCCAGATCAACGACTCTCCTCGTTTCGGCGACAAATCAATGGTAGAGATCAGGGTGGATATTTCCATCGGTGAAATGCAAAGAGGAAAACCCAATGCAATTTTTCACAGTGTCGACGACGAAATCCTCATCGGTGAAATGTGAAGAGATGACAGCTTTGCTATTAGCATAGCACTTGTTAGAGCCACTCAGTGACCGCCACGTGGAGAGGAGAACTTGCCAGACATATAGGTCAACATTCTGAAAAATGGGTGACACATGTCACGCCTAGCTTCCATTTCAGCGCCAACGCAGACTAGTGAAAAGTCATCACGTGTCTAGGGTGTCGTCGACATTCCTTTGTCAGTGTCTTAGTTGTTTCTGGATTTTGGTCGAGCCCAGATCAATGGCTCTCCTTGTTTTAGAGAAAGGTTAATGGTGGATATCATGGTGAGCGTCGTCGTCGGTAAAATGCAGAGAGAGATCCCCAAAGCAAGTTGTATTATTTCACTGATAATGATGACGATAAAGAAGAGGAAAGTTTCAGTTGAATGATGACCTAGATCTGATCAGGTTCCATATCCACAACCCAATTTTAGTTTCAATTTTCAAGTTGTATTGAGCTCATCAATTCATAGATCAATGACTCTCCTTACATCGGTGAAAGATTAACATCGAAGATCATGGTGGATATTATTGTTGGTGAAATGCACAAGAGATGGCGACTTGGTATGCCAGTGAGGCACTGTCAAAGCCAATCTGAAGCTACCACATGGACATGTGGAACACATTGGATGCACAGGTAAATTTCTCAAAATAGGGTGACACATGTCCTGTCGGCCTACCACTTTAGCACCAGCGTGGACCAATATAAAGTTGCCATGTGTCCAGGCTAGCGTCAACATGACGATTTTTGCCTTAGCCAATTTCTTCTTTCAACCATAACAAGATCAAAAGTTCTTGAATTATCTCTTGTTCCTTCGATCAACAGTCGAGATAAGAGCGCAGTGTCTCCTTGTTGAAGTCCCACTCATGATATCACTCTTAATCACTCTGATGGGGTAGCTCTGATCAACAGCCCAGGTTTAAGTACACACAACCCTTGATGGACGATCCATATCTGATCTTTGATCTCAATTTTTCCTGGCTAGGTGTCATGTTAGTTTTCCAACAAAGCACTGTCAGAGCCAATGTGGAGCCTCCACATGGACATGTGGAACCCACTAGATGCACAGGTAAATGTATCGAAACCAGGTGACACATGTCCCATTCCCCTTCCACCTCAGTGCCACCATGGGAAAATATAAAGCTATCATGTATCCTATATGACGTCATCTGGATGATCTTTGCCTTAGCCAATTTTGGATTCTTGGTCGAGGAAGATCGAAGAATTTTGTGCGTCTTCGGACCTCCCTACACAAATCCATATCAATTGTTGAGATACATTCTCGGATTCCTCTAGACGAAGTCATGTTTGAATTCTAGACCCTAACCACTTTGATGGGAACCTCTTATTGACGATCCAAATCTGCTTAGATCTTTTTCAAGTGGGATCGATCAATGATCCAGATCTCAAAACAACCCTCCAACAAAGTCCCATTAGAACCAATCATATGTTGCCACATGGATAGGTGGAACCCACCAAAGGTGCTTCAAAGAATTTCAAATCTGGATGATATGTATCATGTCTCCTTGCTACATCAACATTGGAGAATAAAGGGTTTCCACGTGTCCAGGTTGGCATCAGCGTGATATATTTTCCTTAGCCAAATTTTCGCCCGTTATCAAGCTAGATCGACGGCTTCCAGGCCATACCTAGCACCCCGATTAGCATTCGAGATGAAATCTCGAATTTCCCTATTGGAGTCTAGTTTGAAGCCCAGACCTCAATCACTCCGACGAGTGTGACTCCGATCAAAGGTCCAGATATGATCTGGTTGATCTAACGGTTGTTGTGTTTTGTGATTTTTCCAACCTTGATTTCTATGATGGGTGTGACCTCTATCAATGGTTGAGATTGCTTGCCCAATTTGATCCAATAGTTGTTAAGTTTCACGCCTATGCAGATTTTATTTTGAGCACCCAACAACAGAAGAAATTATTACAGAGATTCTTCAGGGACAGATCATGAGTGGATATTTTGACCTACAGTTTTCCAGCTACCCCATGATCTTAGCATAACAAAATTCGTGCAAGTAAAAATAATTAATTTTGACCAGAGGAGAAACTGCCCAAGAATCAAGAAGTCGTAAGAATATTCAAGAAGATGGAAATGGTTTCAAGAAGCGGTTTTAGGGAAAGAGCGAGAAGAATAAAAGACAATGAAGGCGCCCATTGTTAAGGTCGACACTTTAGGGAGTTAAAGAGTTTCTTCTAACCAAATTTGTTCGACCACAAAGATGCCTTTAGTACAGTCGGTTGATAAATGTAGCAAGCAACCTAAGATTCTTCCCCTGCATTTAAGGTTCAATATGTAATTACTTCCTTAAAATGTTTGTGTTCCTGTAAAGCATTTCCTCCCATTTTTCTTTCTTGTACTAGATCTGATTTACAAAATCTCAGACAACATACTTTTCACCATATTCGGTATTACTATATGATGTTTGGTTATGACGTAGAAGTGATTTCCTATAAATGCATGACCATTTATTGTCATTTATTTGTGCATTTAAATGATATGTAGAGGGTACATCCATGTTATTGAGTGTATGAAGATGTTAACTATTTGAAGCATGTTTTATAGATCTCTATACATCTGTCAGAGTTGTTGAATTCTTAATTTCTCAACACTTTATTCATTTTCCATTAGCTACATGATTCATTCTTAGCAGTGCCATGTATGTTTGTTTTGTTATTTCCTCTAACCCATCATTCCATCCTCCTTTTAACCTTGATTGTCTGAAACACTCATAAACATATGCCTCTGATAGTTGAGAGCAATTTTCATCTGAGATGAGATTGTTTGAGGTCCTATAATTTCAAAAGAGAAAGGGAGAGAGAGGGAAAAACTTCCCAAATATTGCACAATTATTTTATTGCAAATTTGGCCTTAAGATTCATTTCGAGTCTTAGCCCCTGGGGTACCTCGCCATCGTTCCAAAAATAGCCCAGAACATCTCGAGGGATAACATCTGAAATGGCATGGTTTTTGGGGACGTAAGTTGAAGAGATCTTCCCTAGGGATATGATAGTGTAAGCTCTGAGACTTGATGGTGAATAGGCCTCAGGCACTTGGTTGTTAATCTTTCACCTGGCGACTCCACAGAAGGACAACCCGACATCTTTCCGAAGACACACCAGAAGCCACTATGATTCTAATTAGGTTCTAATGTATTCAAATCCAGAAAAGCATGTGACTTGGAGGAACATCAGAGAGCGTCAAACCTCCTTTTTTTTAGGTAACCCTTATCTATAAATCTCTCCTTTTATTGTTAATCAAAATGTTGAATCTGTAGATCTAACTGATATAATTGAAGATTCTCTTTTTGCTGCAAATTTTCCTCCAGAACCATTAATAGACCTCCATAATTCTCCTTTATAATTTAGACAAGAAGTCAGTTCTTCTCATCGATCCTTCTTGAAAATTCTTGTCCCTCCTCTGCCCTTTCAAGCCCATAACATTGATTTACAAAATATCATGGTTGGATTAGGTGGAGGAAGACCTGGGGGAAATCAACCTCCTCCCCCACCACCTATAAATCCTTGGATCACTTCCAAATTTTCCCCATTGAATCTTCCCTAAATTACCCATGACCTGCCTCATAATTACATGAAATATCTGCCAAAATTTGATGGAGATAAAACCCGCTCAGCTGAAGAGCATATGAGTGATTTCTGCAACTTTACATACGACCAGTTTGTAGAGCACGACGATGTATTCATGAGGTTATTTTCCCAAACTCTAGGGAGAGAGGTTAGAAAATGGTTCAGAGAGATACATGTTGCTTAAATTGATAGTTGGCCAGATCTAGAAGCGGCCTTTATGAGACAATGGGGTGAGAAAAGGGATAGCCTATACTACCTGAATGAATTTGGCTCACTCAAGAAAAGAGACAATGAAACTGTCATTGCTTTAAACATGAGGTTTAATAAGCTCTATAACAAGATCCCTGCATATATAAAGCCATCACAACCAACAGCTAAAGTGACATACGTTGGGGCGTTTGATGTTGATTTTTCCATGACTTTGAGAGAAAGAAATCCCCCAACCCTACTAGTAATGAAAGAGGAAGCAATAGACATAGAAGGAAAATGATTGCATTGGAAAAGATGAAGAAAAAACATAATCAAGCAGAAAGTAAAAAGGTCAGGGAATACTATGGTACTTATGATCCAAGTAGAGAACCCCAAGAAGCAAAGATGGATGAGATGTCTAAATTGATCAGGAATTTTACAAAAAAAAATGTCCATATTTGAGATAGAGCATAGTAATGCAAACGAATCCTCCCAAGAGGGAGGCATGAGGAATCCTAACCCTAATCAATTTTGAGGACCTCATAATACACATCTCATGAGAAGGGATAGAATAAATGAAGAACAACCCATTCAACCCCCGGTAAAAACCAACAATGATAACAACTTTACTGAAGAAGTAGTGGACGAGAGCTATGATGAATACACAGAAGAAATACACCTACTTCAAGATGAGAATTATGCCATACATATAACTCAAAATGAATATGAGGAGTCTCTAAATCCTAAGAAAATGATGCCTAGCAATTATCCCAACAAAGAAGCTTTATCCTCAGTTCAATACATAATTTTTGTTGATGCACTACAGGTTGAGATGCATAAGAAGAATGTTCTTTGGCCCCGATAGAAAACAGTTGTTGTAAACAATCAACCTCGGGCTAAGAAAGCTAGTCCAAAGTTGTCCAAAGATAAAGCTAAAGAGGTTATAGACATCCCTTAGGTAGATGAAGTTTTGGAGCTTGTAAAAAGGAAAAAGAAACTAAAGAACTTGAGGAATTAGTTTCACCTTTCAATTTTGAACGTGAATTATCTAAGATCAATATTATTTTGCCTTTGGTGCAACTAGCTAAAAACCCCTCATACCATCAACAAATCCTCTTGATACTTTGAATGTACAAGATGAGTCCCCTACCATAGTTTTTGGTCCTCATATTGATGACAAAGAAGAATCTATGGCACCCTTCTATGTGACCTTGAATATTGATGATAAAATGTTGCACAATTGTATACTCAGTTCTAGAGCATCACACAATCTTATGCCCCAAATAGTCATGGAAAAGTTGGGATTTGAAATAACTGTGCCATATCATGATCTCTATTAATTTGATGCCAGAAAAGTGAAGTGTTATGGGATGATTAAGACATGGTTGTCACCCTAGGTCAGTTGCATGTTAAGAACATATGATGGATGTGGTGGTGGTTGATGTACTAGCTAATTATGGCATGTTGTTGTCTAGAAAATGGGCACAAAAAATTGGGAGGCACTATGCAAATAGATATGACTTATGCCATTGTACCAATTTTTGGAGGAGAGCTCATAAGGTTGTACCGAGAGACAAAGTTTGCTTATGTGGTTAGTGATTAGAACAACCTTGTGAATCATCCTATATATATATATATATATATATATATATATATATATTGTTGATGAATATCTGGGTTGTTGTATCCTATTTGTAAATGAAGAGTACAATGAAACCCCAATGCTTGCAAACCCTCTCGTTATCCATGTGGAAGAAGTAGATGGTATATGGAAAATGTTTTTTGATGGTGCATACTCAAAAGAAGGGGTTAGAGCCGGCGTAGTGCTCATCTCCCCTGCCAAAAAATAAATTCATTTGTCCTACAAGCTTGATTTCAAGGCCACAAATAATGTAGTTGAATATGAAGCCTTACTCTTAGGCCTAGAGGCAACAAGAAATATGTAAATTACCAAGCTGGTGGTTTTGGATATTTGGAGCTAGTTGTGTAGCAAGTAAAAGGATCCTATCAAACAAGGAACCCAAGAATGAGGGTGTACAAGAATCAGGTATGGGATATGATTGATAATTTTTATGAAGCTTTCAATATTTTTGTTGTTTTGAGAGAGTTTAATTAGCCAGTTGATTCCTTAGCAGTAGTTCCCTGTACCTTTAAAGTACCAGCCACCCCTCAAATTAAATATGAGATCGAGATGAGATACAAACCTTCCATTCCTAATAATATCAAATACTGGCAAGTTTTTGAATATGATCAACAAATCAAAAAGTTCATGGAAGTGATAGATGAGTTTGCAAATACTCATATTGATTCAATGATGAAGAGGACACTAAACAAGAGATTGGGGAGGAAGTTGAAGAGATCCCCAAATTTAGCAATTACATGGTCGAGCATAAAGTCTTGCAGCTTAAGAATAACTTCATTCATAAAGAACTAGTGCCTTTAGAACAATTGTTTGATAGACGCGATGTACCTATCAAACCAATTGTCCTCCCCAAGCATGATAGCATTGAGGAATATAATATTGGGGTTGAAAAAAATCCTAAATATATTAAGTTGTCCAAAAATATTCATGTTGATCATAGGGGCAGAGTATTTGTAGTTGTTCAAAGAGTACATGGATGTTTTTGCATGGAGAAACAAGGACCTAAAAACTTATGATACCAGTATCATCCAACATCGAATACCCCTCAAACTTGGTACTAATCCTTTCAAGTAGAATCTCAGGCAAGTTAATCCTCTTATTTTTCCTACCATTGAGAAAGAGGTGAGAAAATCATTAGATGCCCAGATTATTATTCCCTTAAGGTACTTTGAATGGGTTGCTAATTTAGTTCCAGTGAAAAATAAGAGTGGGGAAATAAGGCTATATGTAGACTTTGGGAACCTGAATAAATGCTCTTTACAAGATAACTACCCCATGCCCAAGATGGATCATATACTGCATAAAGTAGTAGGGGAAAACAAAATGTCCATGATGGATGGTTTTTCAGGATACAACCAAGTGGCCATGCACCTAGATGACAGAGAGAAGACAACCTTCACAACCCCATGGGGGACTTTGATGTATGAAAAAATGCCTTTTGGTCTGATAAATGTAGGATAAAATTTTCAGAGAGCTATGGACATTGCTTTTGTGGGTGAGAGAGACAATTTTATCGTCATATACCTTGATGACATGGTTGTTTTCTCTAAGACAAAAGAAGATCACATCAAACATTTAAGGCAAACCTTTGTGAAGTGTAGGAATTTTGTGTTGTCCTTGAACCCCAAAAAGTCTTATTTTGCTATGGAAGAAGGAAAGCTTCTTGGCCATATAGTATCCAAAGAAGGGGTGAATATCGATGTGGAAAGGGTGGAGGCGATCAAACAAATTGCTCAACCTAGGAACAATTAATAAATACAATATTTCCTAGGGAAAATAGGATTTTTGAGAAGGTTTGTCCCCAATTTCGTTGAAATGGTGAAGCATATTACCAACATGTTGAAAAAGGACCATGAAGTCAAATGGATAGTTGAAGCCAAAGAATCTTTCTAGCAGATCAAGGAAGCCTTGGGAGAGTCTCCAATTCTGATCATCTCGAATTACAACAAGGATTTCCTCATTTTCTCTTTTGCGTCAGCACACACGATAGTTGTTGTGTTGCTTCAAAAAAATGAAAAGGACCAAGAGCAACCCATGAACGTTTTTAGAAAGGTCCTAAGAGATGTTGAGATGAAGTACAATAACATGGAAAACCAGGGTTATGCATTAATCAAAGCATTAAAGGCTTTCAAATATTATATATTGCACTCTAAGATATTGGCTTATGTACCTACCAGTAATATAAATGACATTCTCACACAACCTGATAGTGAGGGTAGAAGAGGTAAATGGATTGCTAAGATTCAGGCGTATGACGTGGAGATCAAGCCCACAAAGCTAGTAAAAGGACAAGGACTAGCCAAACTATTGGTTGAATCTAACTACAAAGTTTCAAACTTGAATGCACAATCAACAAACATTGTAGCAACATAGTATGGAGAGGATGAAATACAAGGACCATCCTTAGAGGTAAGTGCCAAATTTTCTCAGTCTGATTGGTATAAAACCATCATATTTTACTTGCAAAGTTTTTGCTACTCACCAACATGGGATAAATATGGGGCTGGATCTATTAAGCTTAAGGCTATAAAATATTGCATTTTGGGGGAAAATACGTTTTGGAAGGACCCGGGGGGAATCCTACTAAATTGCCTCACTGAGGAAGAAACTCAGGGAATAATAATTGAGTTTCATAAGGGTGTGTGTGGGGGTCACCATTCTTGGAGAGCCACTGCATACAAGATCCTTAGAGTTGGGTATTACTGGCCCTCTTTATTTTCTGATGTAAATTGTTTGGTTCAAGCATGTGTAGAAAGTCAAATGTTTGCGGGGAAGTAGAAGTTGTTGCCCCTCCCACTAAAACTTATCAAAGTTGAGACACCTTTTCATCAGTGGGGATTATACTTCATTGGAAAGATTAATCCAAATTCAAGTGGACAACACAAATGGATTTTGACATCCACAAATTATTTCACAAAATGGGTAGAGGCCATGCCTATAAAGGCAGCCATCGATACAGTCATCATAAAGTTCCTAGAGGAAAATATCTTGGCTAGATTTGGGTGCCCAAGAAATATCATTGTTGATAATGCTTGGGCCTTCAAATTTGCCAAACTGGTTAAGTTTTGTGAAGACTATAACATAGAGTTGGGGCACTCTACTGATTATTATCCATAAGGAAATGGTTTGGTTGAATCCTCCAATAAGAACCTTATTAAGATTATCAAGAAAATGTTATCTCAAAACAAGAAGGCATGGGATTTCCACCTTAAATATGTTGTCTGGGCAGATAGAGTTAGCAAGAAGAGGGCCATTGGAAGGGGATGTTGAAACCGTGGAATCCCACAAAAACAGAGATTGAAATCTGGCTAAGGAAAAAAGAGTTGGAGTTTGCACAAAAGGATAACAGAAACCCTAGAATAACACCCCACAAATACATTGAGAAATATGTGTTTATTGATTTGCACGAAGTCTTTTTCTGTGATTTTCCACACTTATTGTAGGAGTGGATACTAAGGTTGAAGGATAACCACGCAACGAACTGGATCCAATCTAGGTTGAAGGATAACCACGCAACGAACTGAATCCAACGGTTAGATTGGATCCCATTACAGATTGAGCAGTTACAACAGATAAACAACAGAATTCACTCGCCCAATAGACTTTTGGCTCGACAATATAGTGGCAGGCTTTATAACAGAGTTTGTAGTAGATACATTGAAGTCGTACAGTGAAGTCGTACAGCGCAGCGGAGCAATAATTTCTACGCGGACCTCGAGGAAGGTACATTAGATTGTTGTATACTTCTACCAAGATATTGTTATACAACAAAGGTGTAATGACAATGGAATCAGACAACTAAACTTCCCTGTGTGCATGGGGGAAGGGGGGAAGCACTGACATAAAAGGGAGGAATGGAAGGAGGAAAGGATAAGGGAAAGGAGGAACCCTTGGACCCGATCATGATGGACGACGACCAGATCAAGTGGATCTTAGCAACAGCTGGAAAGACGCGTAGCGAAGTACCCTACCAATACAAGGTGAATACCAAGAAGAGTCACGAGGAAGAGGTAGAGGATCTCTGGACTGTGGAGTAGATTCAGGAAATCCTGCACACAACATATGAGAGGAAGACAAGAGGTCCAAGAATGGGAGGAGAAGGCAATAATCCTATCCATATTAATGTTAGTGTGGAACTCATAAACCCATGTGCGACTAATACACCAAAGAGAACACCATTGTTTAGACAACTGAAGTTCGGAAGAAGTCAGGTAACATGAAGTACATCTACACAAGGAGAAACAACTAGAGGATCCAGTTCAGGCAACACTAGTCAAGTATCTACACCGCACGGAGGTAGTATTTCAACATTTGGAATGGCAAGAGACGATCCCACCATCAAGTTACCAGAATTTAAAGGAGAAGTGTCGGAGGCTCCAGAAAAACATTTGTTCATTTGTAAGAGGATTTGGGAAGCAAAACAGATCACAAACGAGGATACCAAACTGTCACATCTAGCGATTACATTAAGGGATCACACACTGGATTGGTATATGGTTTTAGCTACAAACAATCAACCAGGGACAACCAGAATAATTGCAGACATCAAGAAATTGTCGATAAATGAGTTCCAGAAGCTGAGTTCAGAAGATCAGTACATGAATGAGATGATCGAAATTAGACAAAAACAGGGAGAATCCGTCTGGGAGATTGACTATAGATTCAAGCGAATGAAGTGGAAGTTGAAATATCTCATGATCGACATGCAACATAGGCACATGTTTGTCAACTCACTACTCCCACAATTAAAATATCCATTGCGACAACATAAGTTTCAGACATAGGCAGAGGCTCTACAGGCAACCCTACAACTGGAAGAAAACCAGTATCAACAGACGGATCCAGCCACTGAAGAACCGAAGGAGGATCTGAAGAACTTAACATTCCAGTTGAACCAAAACAAGAGTAAGGACAAAGGAGAAGTCGTTTGGTGTACCACATGAAGGAAAGGAAGGACACCACAAGAATGAATGTCCAACAGTCTCGTAGTATATGGCAGCAGGGATGCCAAATCCATTACCAACAAGAGGACTATGGTGCGAAATCTGCAAGAAACCAGACCACGATCCATATCACTGCTCAATGATGTAGAAATACCAAACAGTCCCAAAGAGCTCATATTGCAACTTTTGCAAATCAGTGGGCCACGATGACAAACATTATAGAACTATGGAATTTATGCAAGAAAGGACATCGGATGCATATAGAGTGCAGGCCGAAATGATGACTGGACAAGTTGCACCACAATTTAACCAAGTTCCAGCTCCATACAACACTACGCAACAGTCGTATAATACTGCGCAACAACCATACGATACTGCGCAACCACAGTACAACACATCACAACCATAGTACAATATTGCACAGTATAATCAGGCACCTCAATATAATGTGCCAAGAGGAGACTAGCCAGGCTATAGAGGTGGAGGATGACCGAGAGGAGGTTTTCGACGAGGTAGAGGACCAGTGGTATGTCATAACTACCAACAACCGAGACATTATGCAAGGGAATGTACAATACCACCAGCAACATGTATGTATTGTCGCGCATCGGACCATGATACGGAAGAATGTCCGACATTATTAGTAAAGATTCAGGAAAAGAGAAACCAGAACAACCAAAATGTTCAATGGATCTCAGCTGAAGCGAGGGATGAAGGACAGAACATCAACATAGTCACCCACGGAGGAGATAAAATAGGGAACGACGTAGTCCGACAAGAGCCAATACAACACTAGTGGGTAAAGAAGAACGTTGAACCAAGGAAGTAGTTCAACAGGTAGAAGGAGAAGGAGATATTTAAGCAAGCCCGACAAGAATTTCAGAAGGAGGACATTGCGACGACTTCAACCGTGCAACAAAACAAGGAAGCGCCATAATAGGAGATGCCTCTGTTGTTGGATCATACCAATGAAATTCAATCTACGGGACAAGTAAGTACAATCAAAGGCTTCTTGCAATCATGTGTCAAAGTATTAAATGATCCATCATTTGTGAAAATACTGCAAAACATATTAAAAAGATGTAGTATAGAAATGGAAGGAAAACTAGAACAAAACATAGTCAATTACCTACATACAAGGATAAGAACAAGTAGGGAGTTCAGATTGAATGCAAACATCGGATATTTCAACATGGGGGATATCATACTAGATCTAGGATCTGAAGTGAATGTATTACCAAAGAAGACATGGCAATACATGGGAGAGCCCACATTAGGATACTTATTGGTTCAACTGAAACTAGCAAACCAACATAGAGTCCTACCAATTGGTAGACTAAAAGGAGTGACAGTAGACCTGGATGGGGTGCGCACTAAAGCAAATTTTGAAGTAAATGAAATAGTGGATGGCACAAAACCACATCCAACGTTGCTTGGCTTGGATTGAATGTTTGACAACCAGAAAATAATCAATCTAAAGACGCGAAAAATGAAATTTGAGTTAGGTGAATACATAGTCATCGCGCCATTAGACCCATCAAAAGGGGAAAGGTTTGTAGAACCCACTTGCCTAGACTTAGAGGAAATCATCCAGTAGTACATAACAATTGTGCGCGATGAAGATTACGTAAACCCAACTACAGACAAGATACGCAGTTGGTGGAGCATTACTTCATATGTGACAGACTCAAATATTGGTTTAGAGAACTAGCAACAAAGGCTACATGAAGTTTCCACGAGAAGATCTTCACGAATAGACCACGCAGTAAGATGGGTAGGCACGGAGATAAGGGAACCACCCAGTTTCCATGAAATAAACAATCTAGAGACATTCTTGGCACAGTACGAAGATGAAGTGTTAGAGAATCAAAGACTCGTAGCACTTGATATAGCACTCAAGGCCACACCTGTAAGATGGTGGGGTGCACACAAAGAGACAATCACAATTTGGTACCAATGTAAGCGGTTACTGTGCATAAGGTTCGACGCAGAACAGAAAAGCAACAAAAAGCAGAAGTACGATGGACAGGGGGCACCAACAGAACACTGGGAGAAGTGCAAAACGCTGTGGAAAATGACACCCCCACAAGAATGGCCTCATCATTTCATACACACTTTAGAGGGCATACCAACGAACTGGTACACAAACCAGGAACTGCGCAGAGGAACTAGGACCTGGAAGGTATTACAACAGAATTTTACAATCACTTTCTCATTCGAGCATGATAACCCCAACATAGACACAACTCTTAAAAAGATGAGAGGAGTGATATTCATCAAGGAACCAAAAGTCGAGCTCATAACAAAAGAGAAACGAAGGAATAGACAGGCAGTCAAAGAACTGTTGTCATGTTACCATGTGCAGGAGGAAGCACCAGATGAAGACGAACCGCGCGATATTCAGATCAAGGGAGCGGAAGGCGAAAGAGAAGTGGAAGGTCCACCTATCGAATCAGAAGTCATTGTTGCGTTGATCAAGGTCAATAAAGTCAACATTGAGACAACTGAGAATCCTAAAATGGCCAGCATCAAAGATTACTGAGATGAACAAACAATAGAGAGCATAACAGAGTTATTACGCGAGTACAACGACTTGTTTCCCATGACGTTTACAAAGATGAAGGGTATAGCAGGAGAGATAGAAGAAATGAAAATACCACTTAGAGCTGAAGCGAGATCAATCAAACAACGACCATATAGATTGAACCTGATATATAAGCAGAAATTCAAAGTCGAGATCAATATGATGCTCGAAGTCGAAATCAGAGAACCAGTGGAAGAATCTGAATCGATAAGCTCAATGGTAGTTCGGGACAAAAAACAAGGAGGGATACGAATATGCGTCAACTTGAGGAAGTTGAACGATGCATTCCTACATGACCCGTTCCCTACACCTTTCACAGATGAAGTGTTGGAGAATGTAGGAGGACACAAAGCTTACTCATTCATTGATGGATTCTCATACTACCACCAGATCAAGATAGCACGAGAAGATAGATAGAACACCACCTTTGGGACAGAATGGGGATCCTACCAGTACACAGTCATGTCATTTGGACTGAAGAATGCACCAACAATATTTTCTAGAGTAGTCGTCGTTGCGTTTAAGGAATTCATCCACCAGTTTTTAGAGGTATACTTGGATGATTGGACAGTCTATAGTTTGTTGAAAGAACATGTAGAAGTCTTACGGATGATGTTAGAAAGATGTAGGCAATGCGAGATATCACTAAACATAAAAAAATGTATATTTAGAACACAGTTTGGGATATTCTTGGGCCATATAGTATGGAAACAAGGTTTACTATTAGATACTGCAAAGATTGCAGTAATTGTTAACTTGCCACCACTGAAAACAGTCTGTCAGCTAAGAGTGACATCGGGACCATAGGATACTATAGAAAGTTCATCAAAGGATATGCGCAAATTACCACGCCAATGGAAAAATTGTTAAGAAAAGATACAAAGTTTCAGTGGAACGACGAGTGTCAACACAGTCTGGATACCCTGAAGGAAAAGATGGTCATCGCGCCAATACTAGTATTTCCAGACTGGGAGAAGACATTCCACGTACATGTAGATGCATTAGCCATAGCACTTGGAGTTATCTTGGTGCAGCCAAGAACGAGAGATCTGGACCACCCTATAGCCTTTGCGAGCATAAAGATATCATAATCAGAACAAAACTACAACACCACAGAGAGAGAAGGCCTAGCTATGGTCTACGCACTACATAAGTTCAAACATTACTTATTGGGAAAACACTTTAAGATGTTCACTGATCACTCAGCAAGCCAGTGTTGGGGGGGAGAATATGTCGATGGTTACTACTGTTTCAATAATTTGACTTTGAAGTCATAGTCAAGCTAGGAAAACTGAATGCAGGACCTGACCACCTGTCAAGGGTCACAAATGGAGAAGAAACTACGAATTTAGAAGACAACTTCCCATACGCACAGTTATTTTCAGTTCAGATTGTTGATGAATACTTTGCAGATATCATTCAATACTTGAGCACAGGTACTGCATCGCAGGAATATAACACTACGCAGAAGAAAAACCTGGTAGTCCAAGCTACAGACTATAAATTGATCGCAGGACACTTATACAAAATGGGCGCAGATAACATCTTGTGAAGATATGTGTTATAACACGAAAGACCAAGAGTTTTAACAGAAGCCCATGAGGGAATAACAGGAGGACATTACGCAGGAAAAAGTACCGTGTAGACAGTATTGCGCGTAGGACTATGGTGGCCAACCATTCACAGAGACTCGAAGGAGCACTGCCAGAGATGCGATGTCTGTCAAAGGGTAGGTAAACCCAACATAAGGGACGAGATGCCATTATGACCACAAATAACATTGCAAGCATTCGATAAATGGGAAATAGACTTTGTGGGACCAATCAACCCACCAACAAAAAGAACAGGAGCAAGGTAAATCATTACCGCAACATAATACCTAACAAGATGGGCGAAAGCAGCACCAGTGAAGGATTGCAGCGCAGAAACAAGAACCCACTTTCTATTTGAGTAAGTAATCACTCGATTTGGGTGCCCAAGAGTTTTGATGAGTGACCAAGGCACAAACTTCATCAACAGTACTATCAACGCTATGATTGAAGAGTTTGAAGTCCATCATCAGAAAAGTACACCATATCACCCACAGGCGAATGGCACAGTAGAGGCATTTAACAAAATCTTGGAGAATGCACTGACAAAGACCTGTGATGTCAACAGGGACGATTGGGACCTCAAAATACCAGCAGTATTGTGGGCCTACAGGACTACGTGCAAAAAGTTGACGGGGCACACGCCATTTAAACTGGTCTATGGCCAGGAAGCAGTGGTGCCATTAGAATTTCTAGTACCAAGATTGCGCATAGCAACAATTACACACATGACAGAACGAGGCGAAGTACATGAAAGACTAAATCAGTTGATGACCATGGAGGAAGATCGGATCCTAGCAGGATTTCACCAACAAGTTTAGAAAGCAAGAGACAAAATTTTGCATGACAGACACATCAAGAAGAAAACTTTCAAGGAAGGAGATTTAGTATTGATGTATGACAACAAATCCTTTCAGCACCCAGGAAACCTCATAATGCATTGGTTATGATTGTACGAGGTAAAAATTGTCACAGATGGAGGAGCTGTATAGTTGAAAGACTTATCATGCGCAAAACTCAGAGGGATGATGAATGGGAGCCGACTGAAGCTGTACAAGGACAGTCGACCACCCACCGTGCAGTAAAAAAAAAAAACCAGGATATTAAATAGTACCAATAGAAGCACAATGCGCCGAAAGAAGAAAGAGCACGCACACTTAGGAATACAAACTCGACGAGGACAAGGCCAATGGCCAAGTCAAGAGTGGAAACAAGTGAGAAATGGAAAGATGACAAAAGAAATACGAAACGACGAAGTTATGCAGAATTGAATGTCGGAAAGGACCAACGGGATGTCACATTAATTGTGCCAACTGGAGAGGGCGAGGGAGAGTAATGGAAAGTATGAAGGAATCAGAGGTTCATTGAATCCATCATAAAGGTAGCGTCTTCAACAAGCTTCATGCGATGCCCATACAAAACATGGACGCGGGAGCAAATAGTTTAATGAAAAACTGGAAACGACAGAGGGCGAGAAAGCATACAAAGCACAGAGCGCAACTCACAGAGGCTATAGAGACCATTGAAGTCAACAAATGCTCGACAATCACCACTATGGAACCACTGGAACAAGCAGAGTCGACTGAGACTGCAAGACACTCCATAATTAAAACTAGGGCACAAGCACAATCACAGGAAGGTGAACAACAACCACTAGAAGTCGTCAATGTCAATGAAATCCCCTCACCAGATACAACACCACTAAACCCCACACCCGTGGTGGAAGAAACCCAACAACCAATACCAGAGGGCATGAATGTAGATATGTTGGCAGAGGTACGGGAGCAACAAAACCAGGATGCAGAAACCCTAAAGGAGGCACAACCAGAGAACACCTAAGTAGATCCGAGAGTCAATGGAATGACGATGAATCAGGAAGCAGTAGATGAGCCAGACGAATCTCAAACAACCATGTCAGACCACCCATCGGAAGGAATAGTAGAGGATGTCACAAGTTGGCCAGAATGGTATTCCAAAGCACAAACGATGGCGGCTGGAACCTCAAGCTAGTCACTGCCAAAGAAAGACAAACAACACCTACCTAGGTCACCTCGCAAGTAACCCATCGTAGCTCTTGTTTTGCCGCGTATACCATATGGGGTATAGGTGAAACCAGACTTGCTGGGTCATATCGAGAACCTCAAATACTCGGATCACGATGCAATGGACACAGACAAGTTCCCAGAGTTCGCAAAGAAAGTATACTTACAGACTATGGGAGTGAATGCGGTTGGGGAACCGATTGACCAACCACTCCAGTGGGCAACAAGATTGGAGAAAATGAGGATTTTAGGTTTGCTATACCTACCACACTTTGGAAGAGGATGGTATGCAAATGACTGCGTCAAACGATTGATGGAATTCACACATGGCGGGGATATATGGTTGGACAAGCTCATCTCAATAGACATAGAGCTCATTGCGCACATCACAGGGTTTCCATCCTGGGGCATGGATCCCGCGCAATTTCTCGATGATAAGACAAAGGAGAAATCACTTGTGGAGGAAATGAAGAAGAAATACGATACTGACAAGGGGACGCGGGGAATCATCATCAAGAGGATCAATGATGCCGCGACACAAATGGCCGCAAAAATCTTAGCCTGCAAGTTGCTAAGAAAATGTTGCAGGGAGGAAGTTTTGGTCGGGGTCGTTGCAGTTGCAACACAATGTGCCGAGGGCACCACAGTTAGCTAGGCACCTTATCTATTGAATTTGTTCCTGGATGACTGCAAGGATGTGCAGGATCTAGGAACAAAGTTTCATTTTTCATGATTTCTCATGTTGATAGCCATCATGGGATGGAAGGAACCGAGTTACACATTTTTCGGCACTAGACCCACGTCGAATTGTGGAGCAAGGTATTTATCACTTGGCGCCACACCAGATGCCAAGCACAAGAAGATAAGCACAGTTGTATTCAAAATATAACTTTGCGACCTACAGGAGGCCATCTCTAACATGTGGAGAATAACACTACAGGCTATCGCACAGTACCGAGACATCGCCAACTTCAAGGCCACACGACATGCGATGTGGATACAGGCACGGAAGGACCCCAATAAGCAGTGGTTACAAATGCGCTATTGTGTTACGGATGGCAACATTTATATGGTTATCAAATACTGGGAGGACGAATGGAAGATTCTAGTCCTCACCCAAGAAATACCCTCAAAAACAGCGGAAGAGGAAACGAGGGAGGAAGAAACACAACCTCAGGAAGTCCCAGTGCAAAAGAAACGAAGGATGAGCCAGACAAAAACAAAGCAAACGAACGAAGCGACAACTAAGACAGGGACTCATAAGGGGAAGAAGAATAATACGCAACCAACCCAAGAACAACAGAAACGGGTCGATGAAGCGCAGGGGACTACACCAAGCCCCAACCCACGAACCAGGCATGAATAAGCGACCAACCACTCAAATGGGAGGTGCGTGCAAGAAAATGAAGGCGCAGAGAACACTCCTAGATTACACGATCACGGAGGATGATGCAGACATGATAGCCCGAAGGGTTCAGGATTGTATATCCGAGGATTTTGACAATGTTGCACACCACAGGGAAAAAATTCAAGAGGATTTGGCAGACATGCGACGTTTCCTCAAGCATATCGAGGAAGCATAGATAGCGGGCAGTAGCATAGGAACAAGGCCATCAACATCACATACAGGAGAAGGACCGGAAGAAGGTGAGCGAGACACAATCCACACAATACCGCAGCCAAGCACAACATTCTACATTACACCAAGCATGCTACACATGGACGAGATCATGGGGCAGACCCCCCTAAAGGACTTAGCTCAAATCCAACTAGTATTGCCGCACATACCATCTAAAGCTCTACACAAATTATAGGTTAGCGTTACCCAAGAGGTACAGTCTTGTGCACGCACAAACTTAGCCAAATTGCAGCAGGCAACGGAGAAGCGGGACACACTAGAAATAATATGTGAGCAGGATAAGTTCGAGACCCAAGAGAAGAGGGAGCGTGCGAACGGACTGGAACGAGAAGTAGCAGGAACTTATGAAAATATTCCAAAAATTGCGCAAAGGGACGTACTCACAGCAACATAAAAGATTGATCAGATTGCGCAGGGAATCGATCAATATCAGAAGGAGATTGAGAATCTTCGTGAGCAGCTCACACCCACTACTCCACCGGCAGTAAGGGAGCAAAGAAAGCAGGAAGCAACAAAGAAACAACAGGAGATAGAGCAACAAGTCAACATAACAACCGACTTGTTTGATAAAGCAACACAACTTTGGACAAAGCTAGGGGAGGATCAACAAGTCCAACGATGGGACAAGAAAGAAGAAAGGATAAGCACAACTATCCAATACCTCAAGCAAAGGCATAAGACAATGCCAAGCATGTCAAAGGGGCGTCGGACATGAAGAAATTGTAGGCAGAACTCACCACTGTGCAAACACTGAAAAAGGAGCATTAGGCTCAATTGGAACCGCTTCAAGAGAAAGTAGCAGAAGTATTTACATAGGCAGAGGAAGACAAGACACATATAGCACAGACCTAGGCAAAATGCACAGGATTAATCAGTGACGAAATTGCAGCCCAGATAGTAGACACACTGAAGGAGAAGACCGCGCAAGCACAAACATAAGCAACAGAGCTCAAGGAAAAGTTCCAAGCGATCACTAGGGAGATCGATGAAGCGCACAAAGGTTAGGTGGTTCGGGATGAGCCACATGTCAGTTTTGGGGGCCTGTTGGAAGCAGACCAAGGCGGGAAGCAAGGCAATTTTGGGAAAGAAGGCATGCATGAGGAAAGCGATAACTAGAAGGAAGAATAGCACGCGCGCATGCAGGGAAGACCTAACGACGTTAGGGTTAGGGTTTTTGTAATGTATTGTAATGGTTGAAGAGCCAGAATGTATAAATATAGTTACTTAGGTCTCAGAGAAGGAGAGGCTAGTCGTTATTATAGAGAGGACAAAGAAGGGGGTTTTTCTGTTGTAGCGAGTTGCCAGAGATAAAGAGAGACGACTACAAGGAAGAGAATGAGATGTAATATTTTGATGTATGACCTACTTTTGTAAGATGTTGAGCTAGAGAGGCTATAGGAGGGTATATCTTGAGGGTTAGATCACAGGCTAAGGAGCTTGGTGTGATCTAGTCCACCTCATAACAGATCTTGACTTGACGGAGGAGAATTGTAAAGTGCATGGCGCTGTAATGACAAAACTACTATAATAAAAGAGCCAAGAGCCAAATCTCGTGGACGTAGCCCAGGGGGGGTGAACCATGGTAACATCTGTGTTATGTGATTAAATGCATGTATTTCTTTATTGTCCCATTAGATATAGATGCGTTAAATGAAGGAGTTATTATATTTCTTGCATAAATCGTTACAATGGTATACTGCGTTAATAAGTTACAATAGCACTCCCAATACACAACTATCAGATCTCTCACTCAATCCTAGGCTATAAACACATGGGTATTGTAGCCACCCATTAAGACTATCTCGGGTGAGATGGCGCAGTGCACCCTGTGTGTTGTGTTGCCTTCTGGTTTGCTAGGAGGGCCAATAGTTTTAGAGGCTTTGTTGGAAACCCGAACAGACATGAACCCTGGGTCAATAAACTCAGAAAGTATATAGGACAGAGAAACCAACAATCAAGAATGAAGAATGATGTTGTTGATTACATTGCCAGATGTATTGAATGTCAAAGAGTGGAAGTTGAGCACAAACACCCAACGGGTTTACTACAACCATTTCCAATTCCAGAGAGGAAATGGGAAGTAGTAACCATTTATTTTATTACCAAAGTACCCAGGACAACAAGGCAACATGATTCAATAATGGTAGTGGTGGATAAATTGACAAATGTTGCTCATTTTGTTCCAGTGAAGATGACTCATACAACAACTAATATTGTAGAAATTTATATGAGAGAAATTTATAAGTTACCTGGAATACCTAAGGAAATTGTTTCTGACAGAGATACAAAGTTTACTTCAAACTTTTGGAGGGGATTGTTTAAATGATTTGGTACAAATTTGAACTTTAACACAACATACCACCCACAATTAGATGGGCAGACAAAGAGAGTCAACCAAGTGATTAAGACATGTTGAGAAGGTATGTGATGGATAAGCCCTCTAAGTGGAAATATTACTTGCATTTGTTTGAATTTGCCTACAATAATGGGTATCAAACTTCATTGACGATGAGCCCATTTGAAGCTTTGTATGGTAGAAAACACAATACTCCAGTCAGTTGGGATAACCCAGTAGACAGAGTAGTGTTTGGACCATAATTGCTCAATGATATGGAGGATGAAAACAACACAAGACACGCATAAGAGTTATGTAGATAAAAACAAGACAACTAGAGAATTTAAAGTGGGAAAGAATGTACTTTTGAAAGTGAAGCCTAAGAAGAGCTCATTGAAGTTGGGAAATTGTCCCAAGTTAGTAGCCAAATTATGTGGTCCATCCATTTGGGATATTTGACACAATAGGGCCAGTTGCATACATGCTTGCATTGCTTGCTTCCATGAATGTGCATAATGTATTTTATGTCTCTTTGCTGAAAAAAGTATGTACATGATCATAACCATGTTATTGATTGGAATTTGATTTAGGTGGATCCAGAAGAAGACTTTGAAATCCAACCAATGTGCATATTAGATGGGAAGGTCAAAGTGCTTCGGAATCAAGCCATAGGATCGGTAAAATTTCAGTGGATTTGCTATGATTATGAAGATGCTACTTGGGAGCATGAGGATGCCATGTGGGAAGGGTACCCACGACTTTTGAAATTTTCGAAATTTTCGAAATTTTGATTTCTCTTTTGTATGTGCATTGATGACAATGCCAACATAAAGGGGAGGGGAATGTAATACCCCGGTTCTGAGCCCCAAATTAATGATGTATTTTTGTTTATTTGATGAAAGGTCGGAGTTCCTGTAAAGTTGAAGATGCCAAAGTGCCTACAAATGCAATACTTTGAATATTAATAATAAAAATGCATCACTGGCTGCAAGACAGACAAGAATAGAGATAGGGGGCTATGATTCCACGAGAGAGGAGGCTAAAGGAGATACATATTTTTATTATTTTTTGTTCACCCATCTTGGATTTAGTTGGGAAAAGTGGTTATGTGAGCTTCTTGGGGAGGCCATGTGGTGCTTAATTTCATGTAATTGTATAAACCATGTTTTTTGGTTGTTTGGGGGTTCACCATTCATTGTACCACATTTCATTCATTCTTGCTCACTCTTGTTCTTGATTTGGGGCATGGGAAAAACGAATGGATAGAGGAAAAGAGCCATTGTTTGTTGGATGTAGGTAATTGTTGATTATTCTAGCAAGGAATTAACACCGGAGTGCATGGATGCATTAGCATTTTGAGAAGCACTGTCCATAGTTGAGAATCCTTGGAGTTTCCAGCATTGAGATTTCCTGACCAATATCACTGGAGCCCTGTAAAAGAAATAGAACAACCTAAGGGACTGCATTGTAGAGAAAGGGGTTCATTTCTTTGGGGTTGTGCATGCTGAAAAGGGAAAGAGAGTTGGTAAACTAAGATTGTTTTGTGGTTGGGAAAAACCGTGAGAGCTTGAAAGATGACTGGTATGAAACTTAGAGTCGGTCTAGGACCCGTCCTTGTGGATTCGTAGCCTCGACTTGGAGAACAATAGTGTAACGTCCGACGTCTACAACCAGTTGGTGAATGATTTATTAACGATAAGTGCTCTATGTGTTTTGTCTGTATTGAATATTTCGCCATGTATTAATTATCTCTGTGTTGAGTTTATAATAGACTTGTCGTTGTTATAGGATTCTTTGGGCATTTTCCTATAATTAATTAGCATGTTCTTGAATATTGCATGAGTTTTTGTTTGGCATGCACAATTCTTAATTAATTAAAGAATGATAATAAAAATTGGAAACCCATCATGATGGTGAATTTTAATATACCTAGGTCGATGGATACGTCATAACTGAGGACAAAAAAAGAATCATAAAGACTTCAACAATGATCGAGTGGATTGAAAAATGGATTAAAAAAAGAAGGTAAAAATGGTTGTAGAAGTTAGGTTAAACTTCTCCATAATGGTCTCAAGAAGAGTATATTAACCACATAAATGTATTCTTTTAACTCAATTATGATTATATGCCAAGTTTAGTTTTTCTTATTGCTATCTTAATTCAAGTTGATTTGATGTAGTGTACTTGTAAGAGAGTTATTGCAAAAAGTTAACCTTAATTCAAGTTGATTTGATGTAGTGTACTTGTAAGAGAGTTATTGCAAAAAGTTAACAATGTATATTTGATTTATCATTTTAATTATGGTTGGGAAGCTAGTGAGAATTTATCATTTTAATTATGTTTTGGAAAATTAGAAATCCTCAATATCATTGAATATAAATCCATAAAAATATATAATCTTGCCTCAATATCATTGAATATAAATCCATAAAATTATATAACCTTGTAACAATTTTTGTTTAAGAATTAACTAATATAAATTCATAAAACTATATAATCTTGCCTTGATATCATTGAATATAAATCCATAAAACTATATAACTTTGTAACAATTTTTATTTAAGAATTAACTAATATAAATCCATAAAACTATATAATCTTGCGTCAATATCATTGAATATAAATCCATAAAATTATAAAACATTGTAACAAATTTTGTTTAAGAATTAACTATTTTTGTTTAAGAATTAACTAATATGAAAAGTAAAAAATTGAAAGTTTTTCTTATTATATCTGCTGATAGGCATGGTATATAGCTTTGAGTTAGGCTTGACTTTCTATTAGTTTATGGTTGACCATAAAATATACACCCTTTTATCTAAAGTTTAAAAAAATAATGATTTATTTTAAATTTTAAATCTCATTTATCTGATATCTTATTGGCCAAAGACTTTGAAGTCTTATTGTTGCCTTCACTCCCCCCAATATTTCTTGTTTTTTTAATGTATATTGTCAAAAGTGGGGCCCATCTTGCAGACTTCATGCGGCAAGTATAGCGCATACCAATACCGTACTTGTTTTAAATTTTAATAGAATTTTTAAGAAAGTTAGTTGAATTTAAATCCGAACAAAACTTTTAAAATTATTATTTTATTATTTATAATATTTATATTTAAATCATTATATGAATCTAATAATAATACATGAATTTTATGACAAGTTATTCTCAAAATTATTATTAAAAAAAAAATCATTTATTATAAAATTAATAACACACCAAATTTATGATAGGTTAGTTTCATTTTTTTTTTTAACATAAACATAAATAAGATTTATATATAAAAATGCGCGACTGAAGTCACTACTGTACAAAAAAGGGGGGCGGGGGGGAAGGGGCGCTAGATTGAAGACCCAACATCTCGAGTACTGAGTGCTTTCTATATTGACATTGTTTACAATACTTCAACTGCTTATTTAGTAGACTTACAAGTCTAGCTATTGCTTGTAGGCTGCTATATGGAAAAACCATTGTTACAAAAAATTTAGACTGTAGAAGGAACTTACTTCTACACTTCCTATGAATCTTTAGCTGGGATTTCTTCAGAGGGCATGTCTAGAGCAACATTCAAATCAAGGAGGATCGGGGCGTCTCTGATCTCACCTTCCTCGTTGTTGCTTTGTCCTACCTCCACCCAAGCTCGGGTTCCTTGCTCTTTCTCCAGCCTTTCCCCTTAACTTCTCAAGTAGTCCACCTCGTCCTGGAGCTGGCTAATCATGGCTCGATGCTGAGAGAGAGTTTCCAGAATGAAATTCAGGGTGGTGCTATGTGCGTCCAGACGCATTGCCAGGTGTTGAGTTGTGAGGAAGTTGTCTCCAACCTCCTCCTCCTCACGATCTTCCTGAATTCGGCGTTGGTCCATGCTGGCGGTGTCTTTGATAGACGAACGTTGGTTGATGAGATGGTCGTGTCCTTCTCCTGCACTTTCCCTGCTTCTGCTATGAGTGCTTCTTTGCCAGGTTTGTTGGGCGATGATCAAGTATGCTTTGACCTCTAAAAATCTGCCTAGGAAATTGCTCAAGAAATTTGATGCCTGTGGCGTCCCTTTGTTAGCCCTCCGTGTGTTTCCTGTGCTCTGGATTTTCCTATTAGTCTCCTTTGGTTGGCTTGTGCACTTGTCATGATGTTAGGTTATTGCCTTCCCCTTGACCTTGCCTATCCGACGAATTTGGTGATTAGCGCACTGGCTTGTGATACCAATGCTCTTCCTGTCTCTTATACTTCTATCAGCTTCGCTTGCCCTCTTGTGAATTCCTATCCAATGTATCAGGCTTTGAATGCCATGATTTTCCCATGTGACGTCCTTTCCTGTGCGAGTAATGTGACTCTTCTGGAGCGTGGAGAGAAGTCGTGGCTTGTTCCACCTGCTTTGAAAACTTACCTCAGTCATATCCCAGGTTGTTTGCGCCTGTATCAATAATGACAAGATATGGGGGTGGAGGAGGAGTGAGGTATGGATGACTTCAACTGCAGGATCCCATGGGGGACTGATCTTATAGAGCGCTGATAATTCCTGTTTGCATGCTTCGACATACCTTCTTCCCTATTTCTAGAACTAGCGAAGTACTTTGGCCTCCCGAATTTGTAGGGAGAATTTCCAAGTCCGACGCTGCGTTGGAGCGCTCTGTGAGCGTGGTTGTCAGACGAGTTGTCGACTTGTAAGCACTGACTCTTTGGGAAGGTTAAGGGGGGATGTGGATCGTGGACTTTCCCTGAATTTCCAAATACCCTTTTCCTCTGCCTATGGCTTTGTTTGCCTCGTCATCCGCTATCCAGTTGTTGGCTCAACGAATATGGTAGAAGCAGGGGGTCATGCCCGTGATTATGTCCCTAGTTCTATCAATGGTTCTCTTTAGTGCTGAGTTCTTTGGATTTGTGTTTCTGGCGAAATACCCGATGATCGTCTTGGAGTCCCCTATTATGATTAGGTTGTTAATTTGACTTTCTTTCACAATTTGGATCCCTTTGAGGAGAGCTTAAGCCTCTGCTAAATTGTTTGTGGTGGTTCCAAGATTCCAAGAGTATGTAATCATCCTTTTTCCTCTAGGGCCGAAACCTGCCTCCCCTGGGTTCCCTTTAGAAGCTCCATCAAAACTTAGGACGTGGGTTTTTTGTGAATTTAGCCAGGTTGTGAACTCTTTGGGAGTGAACTGAAGCTATCAGCATGAAGTGTTTTTTAGGACGACACGAGGAGACTCATCTTGAAGGTTGAGTTTGTTAAGCCAAGCTTCCTCTTATGATCTCATCAAGACCCCAGTCAAGGTGAGTGGTTTCTTGGTCAACAAGAATTCGCTTAGTTGACCAATGGCGTTTATTGCGACTTCTTGTGGGGAGGTGGTTTTTTCCTTGAAAATTCTTTTGTTTCTTGCCAGCCAGATCTGCCAGCAAACAAATTTTATTGATGCCTTCCAAGCTCGACTAAGCTTCGTATTCCCCTGGATCGAGCCTTTGTAGTGTTTCGCCCATTTGCATATCAGGCTTCTAGTGCTTGTTGGCTTAGACATATGGGGGACCAATTCAAGATAAACGTTGTTTATCACCTGCCTGGAGAAATTGCAATGTAGAAACAAATGGTCAGAAGTTTCCAGGCTATTGGCACATAGAGCACACCTGAATGGGCCTAAGAAGCCTCTTTTGTTCAAATTCTCCCCTGTTAGGAGTTTATTATGAGCCAGTTGCCAGCATAAGATATTTATTTTTGGGAGACTGTTTGGATTCCCGATCTCTTTCCAAATGGCTGATTTGGTTGGGATGTCATTGTTTTCAATGAGATGTTTGTAACCCAAGTGTACTGTATACCCCTCTTTTCCCCAACTTCTGTCGTCTTTTTTACTGAGGCGGACAGGAGCAGATCCAGAGATTGCTTGAAGGAACATATTGGCCTCTTCTTTTAAAGGTGGGGGAGCCTCCCCCAGATTCCAATTTTTCCAGTTACAGTTTGGGTGCCAATTTGAGATGTTGTAGAGGGTGAAACGTCCTTCAGAGGACAACCGATGTTTGAGTTGATTTAGTGCGGGGTTTTTTGAGAGGATCCCGCTCTCTAAGTAATTGTCCTCCCAAATCTTGATGTATTTTCCGTTTCCTAGGTCCCAATTTAGGCGGGATTGGATTAAAGGAAAAGACGCCCGAATAAGCTTCCAAATGGGTGAGCCTGCTTGTCCGAGGTCTATTTCTTCCACACATCTATTTCTGTTTTGTGTCATGTACTTGCTACAGAGAGTTTTTTTCCACCAATCTTTGCCTCATGTGATTACTCTCCAGATTACCTTTGCCCCTAGAGCTATATTTATCTTTTCAAGGTCTCTTATTCCCAACCCTCCATTTTCTTTTGGGGCACAAGTGGTCGCCCATTTGATCATATGGAATTTGTTCCCATTGACCTTGCCTCCTTGCCATAGAAATTTCCTGGTGATTATGGCCAGTTCTTTCTTGATGCCAACTGGAGCATAGAGAGCTGAGAATTGGAAGATTGGGATGGAAGAGAGGACTGCTTTTATTAGTACCATTCTACATGTTGGATTTAATCATGTGGCTCCCCATACGTGGAATTGATCTTTTAGCTTTTGGAGGATTCCCTGCCAAGCTTCCCCGGGAAGGGCTTTGATGTTGATTGGCGTTCCCAAATACTTGAAGTATTTCCAATCCATCGTGAAGGGGAATTGGAGGATGTGGGCAATTCTTGTCATTGTTCCAGCTTTTATGTTTCAGGCATAGATTTGGCTCTTAATTTTGTTAATGAGGCCTCCTGAAGCTTGTTCATACTGGTCCAAAACTAATTTAAATCTTCGAGCCATTGTTTGGGAGGCTCCCCTAAGGAGGAGAGTGTCGTCAACAAATTGAGAATTGTTTATCCGTCTAACTCCTCTCACAATTTTTAATCCCAGGATGTTTTTAGTAATTCTTTCATGTTCCAGTCTTCTGTTTAAAGTTTCTTCCATGATTACTTAAAGCATCGGAGAGAGAGGGCACCCTTATCTGAGACCTCTTGAGCCTTGAAAGAACGTTGTTGGGTGTCCGTTAATCAAGGGTGTTGTCCACGGGGACGAAATATAGGCTTTGATCTAGGATATGAAGGTGCTCTGGAAGTCGAATTTGTTTAGCACTTCGTAGAGGAATTCATATTTTACTCTATCAAAGGCATTTGCCATGTCAATTTTGATGAACATTCCTTTTTCTTTGTTCGTGACACTAGTGTGGATTGCTTCCTAGACCAGGATTATGTTGTCCCAAATTTTTCTTTTGGTCACAAAACCGCCTTGATTTGGTAGAATAATTCTTGGGAGGAGAATCTTTAACCTGTTGGCAATTATTTTGGTGAGGATTTTGTAGGAGACATTACAAAGGGAGATGGGGCGAAAGTGATCAAAGGTGTTTGCATTTTTGGCTTTGGGAATCAGTGCTAGGAAGGAGGTGTTAGTGGCTCCTCCTATCTTGCATGTCAATTGGACATACCTAATCATGCAGAGAAAGTCCTTTTTGAGGATTCCCTAATAGTGTCTGTAGAAGTGAGGTGTGAAACCATCCGACCCAGGAGCTTTATCTAGATCGAAATGAAATACTACCTCTCTAACTTCCTCTTTAGTGACTGTTTTTATCAAATCTTGGTTTTCTTGGTCTGTTATCAGCCGAGGGATCGACTCCATGAAATTTAGTCTCTGATCTTTGTTATCTTCTCCATCCTGGGTATAGAGAGCTTTGAAGTGTGAAGAGGTTTCTCTTTTTATCTCTTCGAAGGAGTTAATTATCTCCCCTGAGGCTTTTTTGATTTCTTACACTGAGTTTCGGTGTTGTCTGGCTTTGGCCTGTTTATGGAAGAAGGAAATGTTTTTGTCTCTAGCTTGGAGCCACAGGGCTCTTGACTTTAATCTCCATTCCTTTTCTTCGTTGTGAAGGGCCCTTATGTAGTTATGGAGGTGTGTTTTTTCTTGCTCCAGGTGCTTTGGATGGACTTCCTTGTCTTCTATTTCCATATGGATCTCTTCTAGCTTCTGTTTGTGTCGCTTTACTTCTTCCTTTGTGCTTGGACAGGAAGCTTTTGCCCATTCCTTTAACACCTGCTTTGTTTTTTTTATTTTTTCTCCCAAATAAACACAGGGGTCTTGTTCACCCAAGTAGACCAGGCTGAGGTGATAAGGGGGAGAAAATCCGGAGAATCCATCCATAGGGGATTGAATCTGAAGGGAATGGGACCCAAGTTTTCAGCTTTTGCCAAGGTAAGAGTTATGGGATGGTGGTAAAAAATTCCCCATGGGATAATTTAGGAGGTAATGGTAGAAGGGAGGAAGAGGAGGGGGCTATGGATGAGGAAGTGGTCTAGTCTTGCAGCGATTTGTCCCACCCCTGCCCTTTTATTATTCCAAGTATATTTTCCTTTGGAGGGCTGGACATCGAAGAGATTTAGATCCGAGACCAGGTCCTCCGTATTTTCCCTAAACCGATCTCTTGCAGTGGACCCCCCCCTTTTTTTCCCCTTGATGCATTGTTGTATTAAAATCCCCGGCTATAATGCAATTTTCTTGAGCATCTAGTTCTTTTATCTTCATTAGCGTTTCCCAACAATCTTTCTTTTCCCAAAAATTGTTAGGCATATATACATTGCAAATAGGATAGGTAATACCTATTTGGAGATGCTTTAGCTTTACCAGCGTCCAATGATTTGAGTCCACTCTTTGTTCCTCCTTGAATGTTTGAGCGTTCCAAACTGTACAGATTCCTCCCGAGGCGCCTCTTGCACTTATCGTCGCTCCGCTACTAGGGTTCCATATTTGTTTCATTTCTCTTAGGGCCTCATCACCCTGGAGTTTCGTCTCCTGGATTAAGAGGATTTGGGGCTTTTCTGTTCTGATTAGTTTTCTCATGGCTTCTTTTTTTTCCATTTGGCCCAGACCTCTACAATTCCAGGAGACTACCTTCATTACTTACTATTGTGTTTGGCCCCTCCTTTCGTGGGGTGAGACTGCCCCTTTGATGGTTGGGATTTTCCATTTTTCCCTTCTTTTATGAGGATTTCTTCCAGAGTAGGTTGAGTTCCTAGGTCTTTTTCCTGGGTGGTCGCTTTCTCTTTTTGCTTTATTTGTTTTTCTTCTTGCTTTCGTGGTTTGGACAATCTTTGGAATTTTAACATCTGTTTCTTCTCCAGATTCTTCTTGGCTGTCTTCCTCTAGAACTTGATGACTACCTTGGTGTTGGGGGTTTGGTTCTTCTGGCTGGAGCTCGATAACCGCATCCCGATCTCGGGTGTTTTCTTCTGAGTTTTCCTTTGAGCTAATCAACTTTGAATCAATGTTTCCAAGGGATCGAACTTATTCTTGCTACTTTCTGCTTCATCTTCGATGTGTATTGTAGATTTCCCTTTACTTGGCGAGGGGGGACTGGATTTTCTTTTTCACTCTTGTTGCGGGTTCCCTGGTTTGTTCGTCGCTTTTTTACGTTTTGCCTGTTGCCATTGTTCAGTAGCCTTGTTTTTTGGATGTTCATGTGTCGCCTTTGGGCAACTTTTGGCAAAGTGGTTGTATTCATGACAGTATTTGCACTTAAATGGGAGTTGTTCATAGTCCACCGTTTGGATGTAAGACCAACCATCCAGGATGAGATGTATTTCTTAAGGGAGCCCTTTTTCCAGATCCACTTCAACACATAACCTTGCACAAGATTGTAGCCCATCTTGTGGTTCGACTCGATCAATGAACCTTCCCAGAGCATTGCCTATGTTTTTTATTGTTTCGTCATTCCAGGAGTGTAAGGGTAGGAATGGGAGCCTAACCCATATTGGGACAGTAGAGGGGATATCGTTCTCTGGACTAAAGTCTGGAGTCCATTTGTTTAGATACATCCCTCTTGTCCCCATGAAATACAGGCCATTCCTGAAGTTGAGGTCTCGATTAGTTTTGTTTTCGAACAAGAAAACATAGAAACCCTTTCCACAGAAGGCTGTAGAGAGTTGTCTTTTGATTGTTTTTCTCCAGTTCTAATCCAACCATAGAGCCATGGCTTTGGGGGACAACTAGAGTCCTGTGAACTGCCCTATTAAGCCGTTTTCAGCCAGTCGGAGAACAAACAGTCTCGAAGAGGTGGAGTGGACTGCCACCTTTGGGATTTCTTCTAGCCTTTTGACGAATCTGGAGGTATGGGCTCCCTTTGCAGATTTTGAATAAGATGAGATCAACGTCTGAAACATTATAAGGTCTGGCGTCAGTAGGGGTTGGGGGGATCCCCCGAGCCTGAAGCCATGGCGACTGGCGTTGAAACCCTAACACTTATTAGAAGAATCTCGAGGAGCACGTTGATGTGGAATCCTTTGTATATTCTTACTGCACACTGCACTCTTGAATATGTGCACTCTCTTTTCAAAATTATTATTAAAAAAATTAATTTATTATAAAATTAACTTACTTCTATACCCATAAAAATTTGAAGTTTAAATTTGTTTTAAGTAAAAACAACACCTTTTTCAATCCATAAAGGTAGAATTCGGGAACCAAACCATTCGTATTTTTAAAAATTTCCCAAATGGTGGAAAATTACTTAAATTTAATTTGATATTAATTTCACCTACATATTATCTTAGATGGCTCGAGGAGTTGTGTATAGATGTGTCTGTGCTTTATATTCGCCACCTGGAATCGCACGCCTCTTATTTTGTTTTGACCATAATCTGTTTATACATTTGCTGTTGTCAATCGCTGATTTACACACACAGGCTTTGCAAGGGCCGAACGAAGACAAAATTAAAAGGCGAACAGCAGCAGGGATTCCATAGACAGAAATAACCGAAGGGCCGTCCTAAACATCTTCCTACAGGGGGGCGCTTGAAGAAAATAAGTAAAGGGGTAATTGGGCTTTTAGATCCTCAATTATTTAGGTCGTTAGATATAGAGGAGGGCAATGAGGCCTATAAGGCTCCCAGAGCCTCCCGGCACTTCGTCAGGTATGCCAGAGATTTTTGATAGCGGGGTCTCTAGCGTTGTAAGAAGGGCTGTCATAATTGGCAATGGTGTTCCGGGTGCTGAGAATCAGTGCATCGGACTCGTTAGAGCTCTTGGACTAACAAAAACTAACACACATTCTATATTTGTAAGTTATCATCTTCTATATCTTTTCTTGGTTTTCACCGCAATTTTTGATGGATGTTACTTTTGCTTTATTCATCTACTGTATATACAACTCTTTTCATATGTTTATTTCGCGACTGTACAGAAAGTGCAATCCTCAGAGATTGATTTGGGGTCTATTTATTGCTTTTTGTATGAAACAGTATCATCCATTTCATCCAGAGTTTTGGGGTTTATGCTCTGATTTCAAAATCTTAAAGGTCTTGTTTTTTAACAAATATATTCATTCCTAAGAATTAGCATAAAACCTGGGCCTTGGTTTGAATAAGATTTCAAAGGCATGGTTATCCGTGCAAAAACATCCTCCTAGCAATGGTGACCCTATTGGAATTGAACTTGGAATGGCTTGCTATGAAAACTGATCAAACTCACCTCATTTCGTCTATTCGAATACTAAAGTTCAAGCTAAAATGAATACAACATGAGGTTGGACCGCTGCCGAACCTGAACCAATTTGTTGCATATGTACAATTGCTTCAAAGTGAATAATATTTTATAAATTGGTTACTACATCATTGACCCGGAGTCATTATATTCTAAGGGTCCAGACTATTACCTTGTATATCCATATCTCATAGCTTAGCTGTAAAGGGAATAAATCCTGTTCAATGCTAAATCTTTGAGTGCCATTGTTAGAGCCTTTGAGGAGCAAAAGTAAAACCATTGTTGAAAAAGTCGGCATCCTGCACAAAATCGCCGAGGGTCTGGACATTGGAAAAATCAAAGAAATAACCAGCAAAAATATATATTTTTTTATCAATATTTTTAAAATATAAATCGACAGCATCAAATAAGCACATTGGCAGACAAATATAGAAAAAACACACCGATATATATGATGTAGTGGATGCCAAATCATAAATGATACATCATAGTCAATATTGAATCCTCCTGATAGTAGTCCATTCAAGTCTAATGTATTATTCTAGCTACTAGCCCAGCATTGGGATTAAGCACATACTAGCTACTAGCCCAGGTGAAATATCAAAATTTCGGAAAAGATGCTGTTCTGTATTATTCTTCTGCTTTTATTTGTTAACAGTAACCTTAAAAAAATTATAATTTGTAAACTTCTTATCTAGTCATGGCTGCAGTGAGCCCTGTGGGAAGATAACTCTAATACTATTACAAAAAATGCTCTCCATGCCTATAACGAGAGAATAGTTTGCTTGCATATGTAGAGGCCTTCAGTTCTTTACGGCTATAGTATTTTGAACATATATTTATTTGCAAATGAATATGCAGTCACAAGCAGAAGTGAGGCTCAATCCAGTAAAATTTTTATGAACTTCTATTCTGTAGAAGCATAGAAGGCCGTCGAAGCTTTTCAATCTCTAAACTGAGTAGTAATATGTAGTACACGCACATGCTTGAGACTTGAGAAACATTTAAGTCTATGTTACCAGAAATGAGAAATGGAATGTGAAATGAGTAATGTACAGGAAATGGAAATTCTGTGGTTTTGCACAATTAACGTTTTCAGGAGTTTTTAAGGTTTTTCAATATATATATATATTTTTTTCCTTGAAAAAAAACGTAACTTTTATTCCAGAGAGAAAAAGTTACAATCCTTAGGCGTGATAGCGCTCAGTAATCAGCTGAAAAGCATTGATGGAAACTATATCTACATAGGCTACCAGCCCTTAACAAAACAACCAGTCTGTCACCCAGAAAGAATACCAAAAAGTAGTATCACCCCCAAGTACATCCAAAAAAACATTAACAAGACAGATTACAAAACTCCAGGTATTATATATTGAGAAAGTTGCCTTCCTTGTGGGAGATCAGCTCCCTGCCAAAGAATGTTGATGTTTCAGCATCGGGCAGACATTCTCCCAGATTGGTCATGCTGATTTGACCAAGGGAGCATGATACATTCACTCACGGGGCCATGCTGATTTGGCTAGTGGTGAATGGCCTGGGATGTTGATGTTTCTCCAGTTAGCAGCATCGGGCAGACATTCTCCCAGATTGGTCATGCTGATTTGACCAAGGGAGGATGATACATTAACTCACGGGACCATGAGGATTTGGCTAATGGTGAATGGCCCAGGATGTTTATGTTTCTCTAGTTAGCAGCATCGTTCTCCCAGATTGGTCATGCTGATTTGACCAAAGGAGAATGATACATTCACTTACGGAGCCATTCTGATTTGGCTAGTGGCGAATGGCCCAGGTGGAGTCTTTCTCCTAGTAGTCATGCTGATTTGACGAGGAGTGATAAAGACTCGAGATGCTCTCACATTGCTTGCCCCAGGATGGAGTGATCTATTTTTATAGGGTAGGTTTGACTTGTTTACAAGTCTAGTTTAATGTTGAAGATGTAGGCTCTAGAGACCCCTTGTGATGAGGGGCTTCTCGGTGAATCTACTCAACATTAGAGCCCTATATTAATTAGATGTGCATGTGAGGAGATGATACATCAACAAGGCTCATGGACAACTTTTCTAGTGAAGAAGAAATGCCAAGAAGACAAGAAAAACCATTGAAGAAACCCCGGAAAGCATTAAAGAAGAAATTGAAGACAAAAGAAGAAGTCGACCCCACAAGGAAATTGAAGGTGATTCGAACTGTATAAATAAAGGCTGGATCATTTCACTTGTCACATAACACAACTCTTCTCATCAAGTGCGCATTAGCCAGTTGCAGTTGCAGTGCGCAGTTCCAAGTTGTTTGTTGCAGTGCGCAGTTCATAGTTGCCAGTTATAGTGCGCAGTTCCCAGTTGTCTGTTACAGTGCGCAGTTCCCAGTTGCTAGTTACAGTGCGCAGTTCCCAGTTTGTTGTTGTAGTGCGCAGTTCCCAGTTGTCTGTTGCAGTGTGCAGTTCCTAGTTGCCAGTTGCAATGCACAGTTGCCAGTTGTGCTATCCTTAAGGTGTGGTATTTTTTGGAGTATCTTAGCAGTTCTTTTGTGGTGTGCTATCCTTGAGGGTTCTTCCTCATACAAGGGCGCAGCTATCTTGTGCTGGGTTTCTTCATTTTATGGTGATGTACTTTATGGCTTGAATTCTTCTTAAGAAAAGTTACTGGGTTTTCTCCCAAGGTTGGGTTTCCTAGGGTAAAATCTTGTGTCTATTGTGCATGACTATCTTTCTATGATTCTGTTGTTTCCGTTGCAGTTATTTTTGGTTGAGATTTTCAATGTGTAATTATTCTATGATAACAATGGCATAAAATTCTGTTTGAAATCATAAGGAAATAATTATCATTTATGAAAATTGAAAATTCAACCGAGAATTCTTTCAAAATCATAAGGTTTTCAGCCAAACCAAGGGCATCCACATTGGCTCGATGTCTGGCTTGTGGAAGTCGTCCGTAATGCCTCTCAGAATCTTAGGAAATTCACTTTATGAGTTAATAATTAAAGTGAATGACCTTTTTAATTAATATGAGTTTAATTAAGTTAAATGCCTAAGTATTTGGCATGAGTAATTTAAGTGAGTTGATTAAATCCTAGCCATTAGATCTAAAGTGAAGGGGAGATCTAATCTCAACCCTTGATCACTTTAGGAGATCTAGAATTTTGGATTTAGGGTTAACTCGATGTTATAAAAGACAACCTAAGTGAGAGGATGAGACACACATAGAGTGAGGAGTTCTCATTGATTGGGTGAAGAGGATATTTCATCCAGTGTGAGTGGGCAGGGCTGAGGAAAGGAGCAAGGGGGCAACAAGAGAGATAACTGTTAGAATTGGAGTTAGAGAGGAAAGGGTTCGCTAGACTTGGAGGTGCACCTGTTAGAAATAGGGAAAAAAACATAAAATATACTTTTAAAATTTCTGTTAGCTAGATCAATAAGAACATAGTAGATCTAAAATAAAAACTCTGATTAGAGATGTATAAGAAAACAATAGATCTGAAACACTACAGTTAGATCTGAACGATAAAATATTTCTGAGTATGCAAAGTGGTAGATCTGAACTAAACAAATATTTCTGAGTAATGCAAATCTGAACTAAACAAACATTTCTGAGTAATGTAAACTAATAGATCTCTGAACCAAGAATAATTATAGATCTAGAACATTCAACATTTCAAATAGTAGATTTGAGTTTAAACAAATAGATAAAAACTGAAGTGCAATTGCAACTTACCTCTGAAGATTACCTCTGTGTAATGAAGAAAGAGCTTGGCACACATGTGAAATGTTAAGCCTCTGAATTTATGCTCAGATATAGTCTTGGACTCATGGATCAACCACTAAGGGTTAGATCTCTATCAAAGAGAATATAGGACAATTTTGCCACCATAGAAAAACCCAAAGAAAAGACAACAAACCCCAAATTGATTTCTGGAAGTAAACTCTTGTCTCAGCCACACACAGAGAGGAATTTGCTTGAAGAAAAGTGTGACAGCAGAGGAGAGAAAGCCTGGAGGTTCCAGATCTGTTCTAAAAGTAAGGGTCTAGCAACTCAGCATGATAGCCGCGACCCTCAAGGTTCCAGATCTGCACACAGAAAGGGACGACGGCCTCTAGAAGAGGGTTTGCCACTTAGAAGAGGGTCAGTTGCTGGAAGACTGACGAGTGGAGGGTGGCCGACAACATAGAGTAGGGCAGAAACTGATGGAGGGTGGATCTGGTAACAACAAACAACACAGAAAAGGAACAACCCTCAATGCAACATCTAGACAAAACCTCAACGCAGCATATAGATCTCTTTCTAGCACACAGAATGGAAACCAAACTGAACAGAAAGGAGGCCGCAACACTTAGAAGGAAAAAAATCAGAGCAATCCGCCACTTAGTAGAGGAGAGAGTGAGTGAGTGTGTAGGAATAGAGAGGGAAGGGTTTAATTTATAGTTTTAGGCTAGGGCTTAGGTTAATAAAATAATAATTAATATAATGACATATTAATTTAATATGTCATATGTCTTATTAATTAATTTTTCTATTTTAATCTTACTAAGCCCTAAAACAAAAATACAAACCCCACTCAAACCCAAACTCAAAAACCAAAGGTTGAAGATCAAACAAGGGGTTAAGAAGGGCAAAGGGGTTTTCTTAGTGGCAAAACATGTCCATATGATTCTCAAGGTGACCAATTAACTTTATCATCACTGCATAAGGGGTACATCACACAATGTGGTCATGCCCATCTTCATAGTCTTTCCTAGGTCTTGTGGACCATCCTGGGAAAGAGGAAGAGGATCACACACCAACATATCTTGGTATTACACCAAGATCTACCTGGTCAAAGACCAGGTTGCCCCATAACGCATCTGGGGTCTTATCCACCAAGGTACAAGACCAAGGATCAACCCATGCTTTAGGCATGGGTTCCCTGGAACACATCCAGGGGCCCTAGACACTTCTAGGGACTTACATCAACCACCAAGGAACACATCCAAGGATCAATCCAAGTTGAGGGCAAGGATTCCCTGGAACACATCTAGGGGCCCTAGAATACATCTAGGGTCTTTACTGCTTGGTCCCAGACCAAGAACCCCAATTATCTACTGGGGGTCCTCATAAAGGTCTTTTGCCATGGCTCTAACTGCTTGGTCCTAGACCAAGAACCCCAGGAGTGTACTGGGGGCCCTAGTCCACATCTAGGGTCTTATGCCATCCTCCAGGAGAATGGCTCTTGCAGCTGCATTAAATTCAACACTCCCTCTTAGCAAGAGAGACATTCTCAGCAACATCGAGCTTGTCTCGAAAGTACACAAACTTTGTCAATGACAGTGGTTTGGTCAAAATATTTGTCGTCTATTCTGCTGTCGGAACATAGTGAATACTGAGAATGTTCTTCTGCACCATGCCCCAGACATAGTGATATCTCATCTCAATGTGCTTCGACCTGTTGTGAAACACCGGATTCTCGGAGATCTTTATATAGCTCTGGTTGTCATAGTGGATGACTGTGGGTTCTAGCTCTGCACTGAACAAGTCTGAAAGTAGCTTCCTGAGCCACACTGCTTCTCTGCTAGCAACACTTGCAACAATGTATTATGCTTCTGCAGTGCTCTGGGCTATGGAGCCCTGTTTTTTGTTGGACCAGGAAATCATTGCTGAACCTAAACTCAAGCAATATCCGAAAGTGCTCTTCCGATCCACTGTACTGCCCATCCAATCTGAATATGTAAATCCATGAAGCATTACACCTCCACTGGAAGTGTATCTCAGACCATAGGCTATAGTCCCCCGAACATATATAAGAATATGTTTAACAACAACCATATGTATATGCTTCAGTTCACACATGAACTGGCTGAGGGCATTTACTGCATAATAAATGTCCGGTCTAGTATGTACTGTTGAAATAATGTAACTGCAAAGAGTATTCTTATTATTATTGATATATTATTCATGGGATCAATCCCCATTGTGGATTGATCATGTCGGTTATTGTAATAGGACCAAATCCCCTTTTGCGGATTGGTCAAAAGACAATTGTAATAGACATAATAAGAAGTCGGCCCTAGTAGATGTTAAAGAAGCCCAGAAATATAATAAAGGTGGGTTTACCCACCCAGTTTGAGAAGTCGGCCCTGCCAATGAAGAGACACTTCACACGTGCCAGACTTATATAAATAAAGGAGGCTAGCGCCTCACTTAGATACAACTCACTTGCTCATTTTTGAGAGACAAGTTTAGATCTGCTGCTGGAGAAGGAGAGAGAGAGTGGCGCATATCTGGGAGAGGACTTTCTGTATTTGTTTAAGAGATCTCTTGGCATTGTATTGGCTATCTATATTAAGGAAGTTTTGCTGGGTTTTCTTCGCCTAGAGGGTTTCCCAGGATAAATGCTGTGTCTCTTGTGATTGTGTATTTCTCAGTGATCTTGGATTATGCTATTGTTAT
>ML781386.1:367124-382176 GCA_009831015.1 Picea engelmannii | reverse complement strand
TGGATAGTTGTGACGTAAAGCCAGTCTAGTATCCTGCTTCCGACCTGATGGTTGTGACGTAAAGCAGGACGAGTATCTTGCTTCCAGCTTGAGTGTTGTGACGTAAAGCAAGACGATGAGATGAGACTAGTACTGTGCTTCCAGCCTGATAGCTGTGACATAAATCCAGTCTAGTATCTTGCTTCCAGCTTGATAGTTGTGATTTAAGCCAGTCTAGTATCTTGCTTCCAGCTTGAGTGCTGTGACGTAAAGCAAGACGATGAGATACTGTGCTTCCAGCCTGATAGCTGTGACGTAAAGCCAGTCCAATATCTTGCTTCCAACATGATTGCTGTGACGTAAAGCAAGACATTGAGATGAGACGAGTACTGAGCTTCCAGCTTGACAACTGTGACGTAAAGCCAGTCCTGTATTATGATGAGCCAGCCTCGTGCTGTGATGATGATGATGATGTATCAGATTTTATACTAATACATATTGATGTAGATGATGATGGCATTCCTTTGAGAATGACGATGCTGTCGATGAAGAAATCTTCCGATGATTTATAGATACGCCAGTCAGTGTTCCAAGATGATATTGATGATGCTGTCCTCTCACCCATTTGATGCTGTTGATGATGCTGTCCTCTGTCTCTCGCATGATGCTGCTGAAGAATACCCTTGTTAAGGGGGAGTGTTGAAATAATGTAACTGCAAAGAGTATTCTTATTATTATTGATATATTATTCATAGGATCAAACCCCATTGTGGATTGATCATGTCGGTTATTGTAATAGGACCAAATCCCCTTTTGCGGATTGGTCAAAAGACAATTGTAATAGATAGAATAAGAAGTCGGCCCCAACAGATATTAAAGAAGCCCAAAAATATAATAAAGGTGGGTTTACCCACCCAGTTTGAGAAGTCGGCCCTGCCAGTGAAGAGACACTTCACACGTGCCAGACTTGTATAAATAAAGGAGGCTAGCGCCTCACTTAGATACAACTCGCTTGCTCATTTTTGAGAGACAAGTTTAGATCTGTTGCTGGAGAAGGAGGAGAGAGAGAGTGGTGCATATCAGGGAGAAGACTTTCTGTATTTGTTTAAGAGATCTCTTGCCATTGTATTGGCTATCTATATTAAGGAAGTTTTGTTGGGTTTTCTTCCCCTAGAGGGTTTCCCAGGATAAAAGCCGTCTCTTGTGATTGTGTATTCCTCAGTGATCTTGGATTATGCTATTGTTATCTAATGAAATGCAAACATCTGTAATAATGGCTTAAACATTAACATGTACGAGGTACATCAATGACCCAATGATCTGTCGATATAAGGTGGGGTCTTCTGGATCTGAACCTGTAACTTGATCTTGTAATTTCTTTAGGTTAGAGATCATTGGTGTGGTCATGGACTTACAGTCCATCATACCAAATCTACGGAGCACATCAACTGGATATTTGCTCTGTGAGAGAAAGATCTCACCTGGTTTCTGCCACACCTCCAAGCCCAAGAAATAATGCATGAGCCCCAAGTCTTTCATTTCAAATTTTACGGAAAGCTCCCTCTTAGTCTGAGCTATCAAGTTTTCTTCTCCAGTGAGGAACAAATCATCCACGTATAAGACTAAGATAACCGATGATTTTGTACAATATTTATATAAAGATTGGGATCTGTTATGCTCTTGGTGAATCGAAGACTTTGTAGAAAGCTGTCTATTCTACCATACCAAGCTCTCGGAGCTTGCTTCAACCCGTACAGGGCTTTCTTGAGTTTGCACACATGAGTTTCTTTCTCATGGATCACGAAACCATCAGTCTGTTCGATATACACTTCTTGCTCAACTTCACCGTTAAGAAAAACAGTCTTAACGTCCATCTGGTGAAGTTTCCAACAAAACACTGCAGCAAGAGAGATAATAATCCTGATGGAAGTATATCTGGCAACTGGAGCAAAGATCTCGTCATAGTCAATTCCTTCTTTCTGAGAGAAACCACAAGCCACGAATCTAGCCTTGTATTTTTCAATACTGCCATCTGTTGCATGCTTTATCTTATAAAGCCATTTGGAAGTTACCACTAATTTGCCACGAGGTCTAGGAACCACTGCCCATACATCATTCTTTAGAATTGAATCATATTCTTCTATAATAGCATCTTTCCACACTTGATGTTTGGAGGCTTCTTCAAATGTGGAAGGTTCTGAATCAATCACAAGATTACACTTAACTATAAGAGCGGAGTACTTATTGGTTTTTTGCTCTGAAAGTGTCCTTAGGAGTTGAATGCTTTTCTGCTTCCTTTAGAATTTCCCGGCACCAAGCTGGTTTCCTTTTAATAGGAGGTTTCTTTAAAGGAAACTCAATAGCATCCCTTGAGGGATCCACTGGAAGTTCTGAGGTCTCCTCTCTCTGCTCATCTGGAAGAGGAGAATCTGAAGAATCAAGTGATGGAGCTTGTTGCTCTCCTGAATCACAAGGAAGTTCTCTGGCCCGACGAAAAGTTGCTTCTTCATGAAAAATCACGTCTCTTCTTACCTCGATGAACTTTTGACCTAGGATATAAATTCTGTAAGCCTTTGAGGTATCCCACAAAAGTTCCTTTCATTCCGGAGGCCTCTAACTTAGTCCTCTTTGGAGTATCCCACAAAAGTTCCTTTCTTTCCGGAGGGCTCTAGCTTAGTCCTCTTTTCTTTTAGAATGTGAATATAGTCTGGACTGCCAAAGGTTCTCAAGTGATCAACTGAAGGCTTTATACCAGTGAAAACTTCTTCTGGAGTTTTCGCTTCAAGAGCTTTGTGTGGACATCTGTTTTGAATGTAGACTGCAGTACTGGCAGCTTCAACCCAAAGAGATAACGTTAAGTTCTGGTCATACATCATGGCCCTGGCTGCTTCACAGATAGTTCTGTTCTTTTTTTCTGAGACCCCATTCTGCCGGGGGTTATACGACACAGTCAGCTCCCTCTTAATCCCAAAAGTCCGACATAGTTCATCATATTTGAAGCAGTCAAACTCTTTACCATTGTCTGTTCTGAAAATCTGGATGTGTCTGCCTGTTTGATTTTCAACAAGATTCTTGAAATCTGCTAAAAGATTCATCTTTAGTCTTTAAAAAGTAAATCCAAGTTTTACGAGAACAATCATCAATACAAATGATATAGTAAATACAACCATTCATAGATGGGGCAGTCATGGGCCCACAAAGATCAGAATGAATTAGATCTAGAATGCCATTAGATTTTCTATTACTGTGAGGATAGAGTTTCTTTGTATTCTTACCGAGTGCACAACCTCTACAAACACTATCATGCTCAAAAGAAAATACCGACATACCTGTCACCATCTTTTGCAAACCTGGAAGTGCGTTGTAGTTGAGATGTCCAAGCCTCCTGTGCCAGAGCTCGCAGAGATTTATCATCTCGTGAGCTAGTGTTTGAACAACTTGACTTGAGATTTTATAAAGTCCACTCTCACAAGTTCCAATAGTCATAACAGTGCTCATATCTCCATTTGAGGACCACATGAGAGCCTTCCCTTTGGTGAAGGCTATTGAGTATCTTTTGCTTTCTAACACTGTAACTGAGATTAGATTTTTCTTTAAACTAGGAACATAAAGAATTTCATCAATATGAAAGATATTACCTGATTGAAGTTGGAAAGAAGTAGATCCAAAACCTTTTATGTCATAAGTACCATCATCACCCAATTCTACCTTTACATTGAATTTCTTGTCCCGATAGTTTGCAAGATTTTGTTTGAAGCCAGTCATGTGTTTGGAAGCACCGCTGTCCATTAACCAAATCTCCTTCAACTTGGTTATAGTGTCAGAAAGAGCTGAGATGAGATAATATTCTTGATGTTGTTCTTGCTCTTTGGTGGCTGCTCTGGTTTGTCTTCTTTGAGGTTCCTCTTGAGGTTTAGCCTTTTTAGTAGCAACTGAGGCTTGGAACTTTCCTTTTCTTCTCTGTTGAGAGGGAGGGTTTGTGCAATCTCTTGCATAATGTCCTAGCTTATTGCAGTTAAAACATTTTACTTTAGATAAATGAGGATTAAGATGAGATAACTTACTTTGATGTTTCTTACCTTTATCTTTAGATTGAGGGAACTTCTTCCATTTCTTGGTTTTCGCTGAAAGGGCATGATCTCTTAGAATTGAATGATCATTTCTACTTTTGAGTCTTCCTTCTTCTTCTAAGCAGTCATGCCATAATCTGTCAAAGTTAGGCTGGGCTTCTCTTCCATTGACTGATGCGAGAAAAACTCCCCATGACTCAGGGAGTCCATCAATTGCAGTTTGCACAAGGTCATCATCATCTACTCCAACTCCTATTGGTATATGCTGATCTCTGGTTTGAGCAATCTTGGAGAAGAAGGCAGCAATTGATTCATCTTTTCCCATCCTCAAAGTACGTAGTTGTTTCTTCAATATTCTCTTCTGAGTTGGTGCCTTCTTTTCATAGAGGTTTGCCAAGGCATCAAAATAATCTTTGACAGTGCTTAGATGACCAATGATGGGCATCATGCTGTCCTTAACAGAATAAAAAATGATTCTTTTAGCCTTGGCTTGTTTCTTTCTGTATGCTACCCTAGCTGTGTTTGAAGTGGGTTCTTCAATTACTCTAGTGATCAACGCTTCTAGTCACTCTCTTCAAGAATGTTAAGTATCCTGCATTTCCAAGCATTGAAGTTGGAGGCCCCTATAAGTCTGTCTTCAACTTTGACTGAAGAGGAGGCCATGCTGAGTTTTGGATCAGTTTAGTAAATAAGATGCACTGATCTGCAAAACAAACCCTAACAATATGGATTTACGTAGGCTCAAGTCTGCACTTCTTGAGCTCTTTTCACGCCCTAAGCTCTGATACCATGTTAGAAATAGAGAAAAGAACACAAAATATACTTTTAAAATTTCTGTTAGCTAGATCAGCGAGAACACAGTCTATCTAAAATAAAAACTCTGATCAAAGATGTATAAGAAAACAGTAGATCTGAAACACTATAGTTAGATCTGAACGATAAATATTTATGAGTATGCAGAGTGGTAGATCTAAACTAAACAAATATTTCCGAGTAATGCAAATCTGAACTAAACAAATATTTCTGAGTAATGTAAACTAATAGATCTCTGAACCAAGAATAATTATAGATCTAGAACATTCAACATTTCAAATAGTAGATCTGAGTTTAAACAAATAGATCAAAACTGAAGTGCAACTGCAGCTTACCTCTGAAGATTACCTCTGTGTAATGAAGAAAGAGCTTGGCACACATGTGAAATGTTAAGCCTCTGAATTTATGCTCAGATATAGTCTTGGACTCATGGATCAACCACTAAGGGTTAGATCTCTATCAAAGAGAATATAGGACAATTTTGCCACCATAGAAAAACCCCAAAGAAAAGACAACAAACCCCAAATTGATTTCTGGAAGTAAACCCTTGTCTCAGCCACACACAGAGAGGAATCTGCTTGAAGAAAAGTCTGACAGCAGAGGAGAGAAAGCCTGGAGGTTCTAGATCTGTTCTAAAAGTA
This sequence comes from Picea engelmannii, assembly GCA_009831015.1. NCBI lineage: Eukaryota > Viridiplantae > Streptophyta > Pinopsida > Pinales > Pinaceae > Picea > Picea engelmannii. Next base: position 376,673 of record ML781386.1, on the reverse strand, counting down.
TACGACTGCCTTCTGTAAGGGTCTAGCAACTCAGCATGATAGCCACAACCCTCAAGGTTCCAGATCTACACACAGAAAGGGACGATAGCCTCTAGAAGAGGGTTCGCCACTTAGAAGAGGGCCGACTGCTTGAAGACTGACGAGTGGAGGGTGGCCGACAACATAGAGTAGGGCAAAAACTGATGAAGGGTGGATTTGGTAACAACAAACAACACAAAAAAGGAACAACCCTCCACGTAGCATCTAGACAAACCCTCAACACAAAATATAGATCTCTTTCCAGCACATGGAATGGAAACCAAACTGAACAGAAAGGAGGCTGAAACACTTAGAAGGAAAAAACTCAGAGCAATCCGCCACTTAGTAGAGGAGAAAGTGAGTGAGTGTGTAGGAATAGAGAGGGAGGGGTTTAATTTATAGTTTTAGGCTAGGGCTTAGGTTAATAAAATAATAATTAATATAATGACATATTAATTAATATAAATATTAATTTAATATGCCATATTAAATATTAATTAATATTTCTATTTTAATCTTACTAAGCCCTAAAACAAAAATACAAACCCCACTCAAACCCAAATTCAAAAACCAAAGGGTGAAGATCAAACAAGGGGTTAGGAAGGGAAAAGGGGTTTTTTCAGTGGCAAAACAAGTCCATATGATTCTCAAGGTGACCAATTAACTTTATCATCACTGCATAAGGGGTACATCACACAATGTGGTCATGCCCATCTTCATAGTCTCTCCTAGGTCTTGTGGACCATCTTAGGAGAGAGGAAGAGGATCACACACCAACATATTTTGGTATTACACCAAGATCTACCTAGTCAAAGACCAGGTTGCCCTAGAACACATCTAGGGTCGTATCCACCAAAGTACAAGACCAAGGATCAACCCATGCTTTAGGAATGGTGTCCCTGGAACACATTCAGGGGCCCTAGACACTTCTAGGGACTTACATCAATCACCAAGGAACACATCCAAGGATCAATCCAAGCTTAGGGCAAGGATTCCCTGGAACACATCCAGGGGCCCTAGAATACATCTAGGGTCTTTACTGTTTGGTCCCAGACCAAGAACCCCAGTTATCTACTCGGGGCCCTCACAAGGGTCTTTTGCCATGGCTCTAACTGCTTGGTCCCAGACCAAGAACCCCAGGAGTGTACTAGGGGCCCTAGTCCATAGCGAGGGTCTTATGCCATCCTCCAGGAGAATGGCTCTTGCAGTTGTATTAAATTCAACAGCACCAAATCTGACAGGGGTACCCACCAAGAAGGGGCCCAATTTAATTTCTGTTTTCTACACTTAGATAACTTAGGAAAAATTATTTTTTCCTATAGTCATAAGGCATTTGATCTGAGCCCTCCATTCATATCTAATCTCAACCATTGAGATGGTTGGTGGGCCTAGATCGAATTGCCAAGGATGAAATAGGGCTTTGTGCCTCATTGTGCACAAGTTGACTTGGTGAAAGAACAACTATAGGAGTGAGAGCAGGTTTAGCTATAGAGCAAGCTTCAACAAGAGGAGAAGGGGTCATACGGACTCCATTTTTGCTCGACCAACTTATCTCCAGTGCCCAATAAGTAATTGACTCGATCTGGGTTGTACCATAAGGCTGTATAGCCCGTACGACACGCCCAACAACTAGGTCGCGCGGCCTGGGTTGTACAACAAGGCCGTATAGGCAGTATGACGCACCAACAACCAAACCGTGAGCAGGGTGAGGGGGAGTGAGAGCTGTGAATTTGCTGAAGGCAGAGATTTTACCTTAGATAAGTTTTCTGAACAACAGATGTAAAATTTTTGAGATTGCCCTTTCCTGAAATAATAAGAAATCACCAAGTAGAAGACAGGTTCTCCCAGTTGGGTTTTTCCGGGGTTATTTGACCAAAAAATCACCGAGTATTTTTTGTGTGTTAATGCTTGTGTCTTTATGTGTTTATTTCCGTTGCATTTAGAGTGTTAAGAAAATCAACATGTTCAGATTTTTGTATTAAGAAGTTCAGTTTTGCTTTTTATTTATTTAAATTTGCAACTAGGTTCTGATTTTTAAAGTAAATTAACATGGTATGAGAGCTTCGCCTCTGATTAAAGACCAACATTCATTGTTTCAGCTTCAGGAACAGGTTTTCAACCAAAGAGTTCGACCCAACTAGTGCGTTAGGGTCTCTAGCAAGACAAGTTAGAGTCTACGCCCTTGGACAACATAATGGTCTACGTGTGGTTGAGGTTTGAAGACCGTCTTGACGGGGCCTCCAATTTTTGCTCTTGGAGAGAAAGAATTGGAGTTGTTTTTGAAGAGTAGGGAGTTTGAGAATTTGTGGACAACCTACCAGCCACTCCAACAAATCCTCAACAGTTGGCCCAACACAACAAGAAGGATGATAAGGCCAAAAGGATTATCCTTGAGGGAGGCAAGGACCACATCATACCTCACCTTGCAGGAAAAAAGACAACAAAGGAGATGTGGACAACCATTATAGGGCTGTACCAGGGTACGAGTGAAGCTAGGAAGCTTGTGCTCAGTGACAAGCTGAGAAATATCAAGATGGCGAAGTCCAAATCAGTGGTTTCCTACCTCACCGGATTTTCCCTAGTCAAGGACAAACTTGCAGGAGTGGGGGAAACAATCCCAGACAGAGATATGGTCAGTTTTGCACTATCGGGGTTTCCCAAGTCATGGGAAAACTTCATAGATGCAGTCAGTGGTAGAGAAAAGCTCCCAGATTGGGAGCGAATATGGAGTGATTGCATGCAGGAAGAGATTAGGAAGCAGACCAACAGATCTGGGTATCATGTAAAACAAGATGCTGATGAGGAAAGTTTCCCCCTAACTGGTAAAGGGGGCAAAGCCAAGGGCAAGAAGGGCTCAGGAGGGGTCGAGTCCAGCTCAAAGGGACATGGAAAACCCAAGAAAGACCTCAACAAAGTAAAATTGCTTTCAGTGCCATTAGTTTGGGCACTATGCCACTAAGTGTCCTTAGTGCAAGAAGGGGCCCAAGAAGGGCTAGTTTGCAGCCTCAACAGAAATAGAGGAGTTCTCATCTCGTTTTGAGGAGGACTTTTCACTTATTGCATGTATGGAGGAGCTCTGTGACCAGTAGCACCTGGTATATTGACAGTGGGGCTTCATGGCATATGACTGGGAACAAAGATTATTTCAGCCAGCTAACAGAAAAGGACATGCAGTTCAATATTGAGATGGGAGATGATGGCAAATACTGAGCCAAAAGTGTAGGTGTTGTCAAGTTTGAGAGGGAGTCTGGAAAACCTCTCTATCTCAGACATGTTCTATATGTTCCAGGGCTGAAGAAAAATTTGGTGTCTATTTCAGTGCTTGAAGACTTGGGTTATGAAGTGTTCTTTCGCAAGAGGGTCCCTCTTGAAACCCCTAAACTCTAGGACATCAGTGCAGATTGGAGTTAGGAGAAACCCTCTACAAGCTACAGTTTGGGGCTGCAACAACTTTGAACAACAAGAAGGACAACCAACAAGGCGGTGAGCTAGCAGAGCTATGGCATAGGCGTATGGGTCATTTGCACTATAGGGCGATGAAAATTTTGGGGAAGATAGCCACATGACTGCCACCATGCAGTGTGGATTCTCATGAGGTGTGCAAGAGCTACACTCTTGGGAAAATACGCCAAGACTTCCTTTCTCAGCAGAGATGACAGAGCCAAGGACATATTGGAGCTGATCGACACAGACTTTTGTGGACCCTTCTCTTCTCCATCCCTTCGTGGGTTCAGGTATTATGTTATTTTTATTGATGACCATTCTCATAAAACTTGGATATTTTTTTATAAAAAAGAAAGATGAAGTGTTGTCCAAGTTTGTAGAGTTCAAGGCCTTAGTTGAAAACCAGACCAACAAGAGGATAAAGGCCTTGAGGTCAGATAACGAAGGAGAGTTCATCTCCAACCCCTTCAGGGACTTGTGTGCCAAAGAGGGCATTAGGAGAGAGCTCACTGCACCCCATAATCCTCAGCAGAATGGGGTAGCTGAGCGCAAGAACCACAACATAGTGGGTGTTGCTAAGGCCATGTTGCATGATTAGGGCCTGCCCATTTTTCTCTGGGCCAAGGCATGCAACACTGCAATGTTTCTACAGAACCAGAGTTTGCAAAAGGTGCTAGGCAGGGCCACAACGGAGGAGGCCTTCACATGCAAGAAGCTTCATGTTTCTCACTTTGGGATTTTGGCAGTTTGGTTTACTTCCATGTACCTTCGGAGAGCAGGAAGAAGCTGGAGCCCACGACAGTAAAGGGCATATTTGTAGGCTACAACGAGACAACCAAGGCATACAGGGTGTATGTGCCAGCACTTAGGAGGATAGTGATCAGGCGTGATGTTAGTTTTGAGGAGGGTAAGGCTCTCAGGAAGTCCTTGGAGCGTGAGCAGACAATACCAGAGGATAAGGAGTAGCAAGCTCCCAAGCAGGAGGCTCAACTAGCTCCTCAGACACCTACTCAGCCAACAATGAGATAGACCGAGCAACATGATGAGGAGAAGATTGAGGAGGAGAGAGAGGAGCATGTGGAGCCCCCGCGACCAGTGACTCCCAGTTTAGGGAGAAGACGAGCCAAGTGGGCAGATCGGTTGATCAAAGAGGCTCAAGAGAGTGTCGAGCCTCCCACCTCTACATTCAGATAGAGCAAACATCCACAGAGGTATACTGGTTGTTTGGCACTTATGACTAAGTTGATAGACTCAAAGCCTTCTTCCTATAAGGAGGTAGATTCCCAACAGGTTTGGCGAGAGGCCATGGAAAAGCAATATTCCTCTATCATGCGCAATGATGTGTGGGAGATAGTGCCCAGACTAGAGGGCAAATCTGTGGTTGGCTCACGCTGGGTATATAAGATCAAGCAGGGGGTTGATGGAAGTGTGGAGAAGTGTCAGGCCAGATTCATGGCCAAGGGGTTCTCCTATGATGAGACATTTGCACCTGTTGTGCGGTATTCGTTTGTCAGAGTTATATTGGCTATCTCAACACAAATGGCGTGGAATGTCCACCAGATGGACGTTAAGACCGCTTTCCTTAACATAATGGTTGAGGAGGAGATTTATGTGGAGGAGCTTGAGGGGTTTGAGACCTTCAGTAGAGACACGCATGTATGCAGGTTGAAGAAAGCTCTTTATGGGCTCAAGCAAGCACCGAGGGCTTGGTACGCCCGCATTGACAACTACCTTCTCGGATTGGGCTTTACCAAGAGTGAGGTGGATCCAAACCTCTACTACATAGTGGTTGATGGGTAGTCTCTCATTCTTATGCTCTATGTAGACGACTTGATATTGACATGAGTAGATAGCTTGATTCAGGATTGCAAGGAGGACCTTGCACATGAGTTTGAGATGAAGGATTTAGGGCTGATGCACTATTTCCTTGAATTGGAGGTTTGGCTGGGTGATGGTGAGACCTTCTTGGGATAGGGAAGATATGCAAAGCAGATTCTCAGGAGATTTCACATGCAAGATTGCAGGGCCATTCCCACTCCTTTAGTTACCAATTGGTAGCAGAGCCGAGAGGGTCGATGCTACTTTATACAGACAACTCATAGGGTCATTGATGTATCTCACTAACACACGGCCCGACATGTCTTGCAATTAACTTGTTGAGCCAGTTCATGGTAGAGCCCACCAGGCTACATTGGGTTGCTACTAAGCACAAGTTACGATATCTCCGGGGCACAACAGATTATGGTTTATGGTACATACAAGTTGATGGCATGAGGCTTTAGGGCTTCATCAATGCTGATTGGGTAGGGGGTTCCATTTATCGCAAACACACCTCAAGGTGTGCTTTCAGTATTGGGTCAACAGTTGTTCCTGGTTCAACGAGAAGCAAAGATCCGTTGCACTGAGCTCAGTCGAGGTCGAGTATATGGCTGCCAACTTGGCTGCCTGCGAGGCTATTTGGTTGAGGAAGCTACTTGTGGGACTTTTTGGTCAGGGATGGGAGCCCACAGTCATACACTGTGACAATCAAAGTTGCATTAAGCTCTCTGAAAATCCAGTGTTTCATGACCGCTCCAAACACATCGAGATCATGTACCATCACATCAAAGACCGTGTTCAACGGGGAAAGATGAAACTCCAGTACTTACCAATAGGAGAGTAGACAACAGATATTTTGACCAAGGCATTGCCAAGGTCAAGCTTTGTCTACTTCATAGATAAACTTGGTGTAGTGCAGAACACCTTCCTCTCTAAGAGGGAGTGTTAGAATTGGAGTTAGAGAGGAAAGGGTTCGCTAGACTTGGAGGTGCACCAAATCTGGCAGGGGGACCCACCAAGAAGGGGCCCAATTTAATTTCTGTTTTCTATACTTAGATGACTTAGGAAAAAATAAATTTTCCTATAGTCATAAGGTATTTGATTTGAGCCCTCCATTCAGATCTAATCTCAACCATTGAGATGACTGGTGGGTCCAGATCGAATTGCCAAGGAAGAAATAGGGTTTTGGGGCCTCATTGTGCACAAGTAGACTTGGTGAAAGAACAACTACAACAATGAGAACAGGTTCAGCTACAGAGCAAGCTTCAATAAGAGGAGAAGGGGCTGTATGGCCTCCATTTCTGCTCAGCCAGCTTACCTCCAGCGCCCAGCAAGCAACCAACCCGATCTGGGCCGTACCAACAAGCCGTACAACTTGTACAGCGCACCGAGTAGCTAGGTCGTGCGGCCTGGGCCGTATAGCAAGGCTGTACAGGCCGTGTGGCGCACCAACAACCAGAATGTGAGCAGGGTGAGGGGGAGTGAGAGCTATTAATTTGCTGAAGGCAAATATTTTGCCTTAGATAAGTTTTCTAAACAACAAATGCAAAATTTCTGAGATTGCCCTTTCCTGAAATAATAAGAAATCACCAAGCAGAAGACTGGTTTTCCCAGTTGGGTTTTTCCGGGGTCATTTGACCAAAAAATCACTGATTATTTTCAATGTGTGAATGCTTGTGTCCTTATGTATTTATGTCCGCTGCATTTAGAGTGTTAAGAAAATCAACATGTTCAGATTTTTGTATTAAGAAGTTCAATTATGCTTTTTATTTATTTAAATATGCAACTAGGTTATGATTTTTGAAGTAAATTAACAATAATAACCAGGTAGGCTAGGTTATTTGCTGCATTGTATTTTCCTATGAGGGCCATTATCCCAGGACAGGTGCCCTAGATTTTAATTAATAAAAACAATTCAGATCTGGTTTTCCCTTTGAGGTTTTTTCCAGAGCTGTTTACCTAGAAATCTTTGTGCAATGTGTATGGTTTCAGTTTTTATGCTTCCGCTAATGTTTGGTTAATAACCTAGTTGTGCATTTATTAATAAGTGATTTATTTGGAATAAATTGCTAGGTGTTGGGTTTAAGAAAATTAACATGGTATCAGAGCTTGGTCTTTGAAAAGGAGGAAACCAAATTTGCACAGAGACGAGATTTTTCTGTCTCGTTACAGGTCTACAGGTTTGTGGGAAAATTTTTGCTTACAGGCTTAGCTGTAGGGTAAAGAGTAAAACCTAGAAACAAAAAATAAGAAATTAAATTAAAAAAAGACAGCCTTACAGCCGTACGTACGATTGTTGTACAACTCCATACGATCGCGTGGGCTATTGGACAGGCGTCGTACTGCAGATCCGAGTGTACTGTAGGTGGATCAGGCGTGTGCCAAAGTGGATTGGCCAGGCAATGAGACAACCAGTTGTGGAGCAATAGAGCTGGGAGATTTGGGACGGCTAGGAGAAGCCACGATCTAGAGGTAGGAGCTGGTACTGGAATAACTGTAGAGCATTTTGCGTGTAGCAGAAGACCAATTGGCAGCTGTAGCCAAGCAGCAGGAGTGACGACTGAGAATTTGCATGGGAGAAAGGAGAAGCAACAGAGGGAGCCGCACGGGACTGCAACAGGAGAGAGCCAGCTGAGGTGAAGAGGATCTGTCGACAGAGGAAAGGAAGTTGGAAGTTGGATGGATGACATAGGTGGCGGAGGAGGAGGCCGCATGTGTAGAGAAGAGACGATAGGGGAGGACGCGCGCAAAACAACCACTAATCGTTGTCAGGTGGTGGAGGAAGGTTGCAGGATAGCCAAGGCCACGTAGACAAGTCACCAATCGGTCGACCAACAACCAACCAACCATTGATCAACACAACAATTGCCGACCAGAGCCGCTAGGGTAGCTAGGGCAGAGATAGGCTGGCAGCCAGGTCGACCGTACAATGTCGAGCAATGGGTAGAACTGCCGGGAAATGGGTAGTGAATCTAGGTAGCGAGAAGAAATTCGGGTAGTGGGTAGAATTCTGGGCAGCCCCGGGTAGCAGGCTGAGATTCGGGCAACCTCGGGTAGGTTCGGGCAGCAGGTCCGGGGAGAAAAAATTGAATTTTTAAGCAAGTTGCGAAGATGGCCGCATCTGGTTTGCGGTTTGAGGACAGGTTGGACGTGGTTTCCAACTATAGTCCTTGGAAGGAGAGGATCATGCTGGTGTTGATGGAGAATAGCATTTGGGAATTTACAAACTCCATTATGGCCTCACCAACGGATCCAAAAGATATGGTTGTTCATAAGCTAAAGGATGTGAAAGCGAGGAAAATTATTCTAGATGGAGTGAAGGATCATTTGATCCCTCATTTATTGGGAAAGACAACTGCCAGGGACATGTGGGAGGCTCCGAAGGGTTTATTTCAGAGTAAAAACGAGAATGCAAAATGGTGTCGAGAGAGAAGCTCATCGACACAAAGATGACAGGATCAGACACAATGACAACTTATCTCACCCGAATCTGAGAGTTTCAAGACGAACTGGCTGCAACAGGGGAGACGGTGGACGATTCAGAGTTGGTGAGGACGACACTCAAAGGCTTCACGAAGGAGTGGATACCGTTCATCAAAGGGATCATGGCACGTGAGAAGCTCCTTGATTGGTCGAGGTTGTGGGATGACTTCGTTCAGGAAGAACTTTAGGATGAAGAACTGAATGGAGGATGGTACAAGAATGATGATGAGACCATTGCTCTTGCCAGCCAGGCAAAAATAGGCAAGTTTAAGAAGTTTGCCAGTGGAGAGCCTACTTCTCAAGACGATAAGAAGAGAGACATGAGCAAAGTCAAGTGCTTTGCATGTCACAAGTTTGGGCATTATGCAAGTCAATGTCCGAACAAGAAGAAGGGTGGAAACGAGATGCAACTAGAGGTAGCTACGTTGATAAAGGCTTAGGTGGATGAGTTTGCCAAGAAGTCTTACTTGTTTCCTAGACTTCCTTGGGCAGTGTTATCGCGCAGTTTGTATTTTAGGTCACAGGCTACATGATAGTGGACAAACTGGGGCAACAGGAACCTTCCCCACCCACTGTCACCTCGATTGGGAGGTTCTTTCTGTTTAGGGAGGTTAACCCAAGGGAGACGTCCCCGGTAACCTGGGGTTTGAAGAGGCAAAGAATAAAAGGTCAAGATTTAAGGTTATCCCTTCTCGCAGGTTACCACCAGTATCAGATAATCCGGCTAATCAGCCAATAAAGAAGTGAAGTCCCTGTTGAGAACACCTGCCCGGAACAAGACAATAA